>JAHREE010150322.1:0-14024 GCA_033628505.1 Tringa tobata | reverse complement strand
AGAGGTGACATAATTTATTCTTGCAGTTACACTGTCCATTATAGACCGCTGTCTTTTGAGAGTTGTTTTTGACACGGCAGAGGTAATGCCATTGGCAGATGTGGAAAAAATAATGAGTAGAGGCTTCCGAGCCACTTTATCAATGGGACTTGCAGTATCCCTTAAAGCTATAGCTGATACAGAGGGATCTGGACAGGCCGGATGGATGGGCCAGGGCCAATGGTGTGAGGTTCAACAAGGCCAAGTGTCGGGTCCTGCCCTTGGGTCACACCAACCCCATGAAGGCTCCAGGCTGGGGGCAGAGTGGCTGGAACTGCCTGGCAGAAAAAGGACCTGGGGGTGTTGGTCGACTGAACATGAGCCAGCAGTGTGCCCAGGTGGCCAAGAAGGCCAACAGCATCCTGGCCTGTGTCAGGAACAGCGTGGCCACCAGGACTCAGGGGGTGATTGTCCCCCTGTACTGGGCACTGGTGAGGCCCCACCTCGAGGGCTGTGTCTAGTTTTGGGGCCCTTCCCACAAAAAAAGACATTGAGGGGCTGGAGCGTGTCCAGAGAAGGGCAACAGAGCTGGTGAGGGGACTAGAGCACAAGTCTTGTGAGGAGAGGCTGAGGGAGCTGGGGGTGTTCAGCCTGGAGAAAAGGAGGCTGAGGGGAGACCTTCTCGCTCTCTGCAACTCCCTGAATGGAGGGTGTAGCCAGGGGGGGTCGGGATGGGACAAGAGAAAATAGCCTCAAGTTGCACCAGGGGAGGTTCAGGTTGGATATTAGGAACAATTTTTTCCACAGAAAGGGTTCTTAAGCCTTGGAATGGGCTGTCCAGGGAAGTGGTTGAGGCACCATCCCTGGAGGTATTCAAAAGCCGGGTTGACACAGTGCTTAGAGACATGGGTTAGTGATGGGTTTTTATCAGAGAGTTACACCAATGGTTGGACTAGATGATCCGAAAGGTCCCTTCCAACCCAAGACAACTCCATGATTCTATGATACAGCCACTCACACACCCTGATGGTGGTTTGGAGTAAAGAGCCCAACCACAGCCCAGCTTGTAAGAACAGCCCCCCCAGACTGAAGACTCTGCCACCACTGACAGAAAAGCACACCCCAATTATCACTTTTTTCCACTGAAGCCAAGGGGAGCCAGATACAACAAACTTTTTCCATTTTTCCCTGCGTTCTCACAGGTGTAAAATCAGTAGGGAGAAGAGCAAGCAAAAACTATTTCCATTTAAAACAAAGGAATTTTACTTCTTTAAGAGAAGTGAAACATCCTTTTAAAAGTCCTTTACTCTTATCTTTTAACGTGACGTCCAACTCAGTAGTGATTTTGATCAACTCTGATTACGTTTTGGGGCAAATTTATACAGACATTCTTCAAATACCACATTACCTTTAAGGAAGTCTGAGTATAGGAACAGTTCCCAGTGTCTACATCTTCAAAAGCAACACGAGTTGTAAATATAAATATGTATTTATATATACAAATGTGGTGTAAATAAGCACTAGCTTATGCGGCTCCCAAAAATTTCTTAGAAATAAATACATACTATGAAAGAACTGTATACCCCCGTGCTATCAGCCCTGAGGTATAAAATAAAGCAAGCAAAAAATTCTAATTGAGGCTCGTATTTGCACACGATGACCATGACTGTCTATTTCACTTTATCTTGATACCCTCTAGAGGAATCAAAATTCACTATTTTGGAAACAAGCTAGAAGAAACATCCACACTGGACAGTTCTCCAGTCAAAACAAGGAGCACATTTTTAGGTGTGTGGCCAGACAAGCTAAATCTTCCATAAAATAACTTCCGTGAAGCTGAGGTGTGGGAGAAAAGGACACCCCCTCCCTTTCCTAGCCCTTTATCACATTTTTAAGCCTGTTTTTTAAGAAAATAGAGCACATATGAGATTCTGTATCACTTCCCGTGTCCTACCCCATGTTCTTCTTTCCCCTCCAACTACTAAGTTGGTTTCAGCCCTGCTTGACAGATGAGCCAAAATCCTCCCATCACCTCCAAAAACTGAATTCCTCCAGATTTTATGAAAATACAGCAACGCTATAGAGAATAGAGACCCGTAACATGCAGGCAGCATTCTGTCCCAGACACTCCTCCGCCCTCAGCACTCACTGCCATGTCTTGGAATTCTTGGGATAACATCCACGGAGCACTCGCTCCCTGCAGGTGTGAATCAGCACTGTGACAGCCCAGAACGTTTTGACCACTTATTTCAAGCTTATTTCCCACTCTGGAAACAATGTCCACACATTCACCTTTCAACGAATCAAATGAATCATTCTCCCCAGCAGCAAAAATCCAGAGATGCAACTCCTTCCACAAATTAATGGAAAAATATATTCAACTTACCAGGAGATGGAAAGTTAAAGATTCTATATATCCAGTTATTACTGCTCTGTATTTTCTTTTTTTTTTAAAAAATGCATACAGCAAGTGTAAGAACAGATTTCATATTGGAATTATTGATACAGGTTTACACTGATTAAATGCAGAAGAGTTTCTGAGCAACCGAAGGAAGGAATCATGGCTAGAGTCTACAATAAAAATCCACAACTGCTTTCGCTCGAGTCAGCAACAAGACCAGACAAACTGACTTCACTCACCTAAGCAGGCAGCTTTTTATTTAAGAGTTGGGAAACTTAGAACAAAACTAAGATGTAAGAAAGACTTCAGAAATGAAAACACCTCTGTAGTTTTTTCTCTACCTATGGGGTTTGTACGAAAAAGGAATTTAGACCAGAGATTGCAGAGATACAACTTTTACGGCGACTCAGTTCCAATTTAAACACAAACTATTCTTTGGGATACGCTACTCACAACTCCTTTTGCACGGAACAACACTGGCATCCAGTGGCCAATTCAATTAATCACAGAAGTGAATGACTGCAGCCACCCTCCTGCACCTCTTCTCACTGGGGAGCATCACTTCAATCACACAAGACAATCTAAATCTGGAGGATGTTCCGAACAGTTTGCATACACCCCAAGTATTAAACAACCAAAAAGCATTTATAAATACAGCACTTGAAAAATAAATGTTAATTTACCTGGTAACGCAGTGATGAAGTCCCGTTGTAACATGGGCTTCAAGTAAGAGTTAATATGTCCATGCTGATAGTGACACATTCGTGAAATAAGGTGTTCCACAAATTCAACTTGATCTGATTCAGACCACTGGTCAAAATATTTAATACACAAGTCTTTTTCCTTTTCGTAGTTTCCTTCCGATGGTCTTTTTCTTGAGACAATCACAGATGAAGTTCCATTACTTATCTGTTATTAGAAAAGGAAAATCAGTATTTAAATATAAACAAGACTAGGAACAGCTTTATAAGAACTTTCAAAGAAGAAAATGTGAGAAGATGCAAAGAAATAATCAACAGAATTAAATTTTAAAATGCATTCTTAAGGCTATGAGTTACGCCATACAAACTTCATCTTTCGTAGATAATGATGAATGAAACGATCTTGCTCAGAAGTTACTTCTTACACTGGAAGACTTGGATTCCCTTACACCTCTTACCAGTTAAACAGCAAGGAACTTAATTCTTCTTAAAACAAACTTTTCCAGACGAAACCAGTGGTTTCTGCTACATACTGCAGTCTGCCTCCACAAGTTATTTACACAGGTTCCAGCAGTTAAAATAATACACAGTTAGAGACATACCAACGTTAGGTATTTAATACTCTAATTAACACAAAAATTCAAGACCTTCATGTCAGCATTGAGCTGCTTGTCCATAAATGAAAACCAAGAGTTACATGAGGTTAAGGTCTTGTTTTGGTTTTGAAGAACAGCTCATGTCAATGTTTGGGACATCAACATAAATACATCATTAAAATCCTGAGAGCTTTCGCTACAAATAAGGATGCTACAAGAAAAACACCCCAGGACTTATTGCTAATTAGTAAATAGAACCAAAGATTCATGCCAGGCTCTCCTGAGCCCTTCAGGAGACCAAGAGGGCTGTAGGGGAACTGTCAGCTCCCTGAAATATCCCAAACTTCTTCAAAGCAAAGTGGTTGCAACTCCTCGCCATAGGAAGGTGTTGAATTTTCCCTTTTAAATGACGGTCATGTGCTCAGAAAGGCTGAGCTGCATTCCCAAGCATCCTTTGACGCAGAATTCTCCTTTCAAGGTCGGCACAAACCTCAAAATCTGAGAAGATCTAGTAATTTCTCAAGCATTATTCATCGGCGTCATCCTTCACTTGAAGGCTGAGCTAATTTTAGGATGATACAGTCAAGGATACATTACACACGTAGTAAAGACACACACAAGGATGATTACGCAGACACAAGATTTGGAAGTTTCCCAAAAGCAGGAACATATTAAAACATGGCAGCTCTCTAAGGGAATGTCAGTCCTACCTGCCATAGGGTATTTTTCTTTGGAGACTCATCTTCATTCTGATCCTCCATTACTGACGTGTTCTAGGGGAAAAAGAAAAAAAAAGAATTATGACTTCAATTTTTTATTCTATGGCAATTCCTTGCTCTACAAGCATTATGAAAAAGCAAATCAATCGGACAGATAAAATTCTTTTTCCCAGTGAATGGAATTATCAAAGAATTCTGGCCGCAAAACCTGGGTATTATAAACAAATTCCCCTTTTAACTGACATGTTTATCAATTCCATTTACTGTAAAGATAACTCCCCAACCCCTCTTCAATTTCCTCTGACAGGTTTCCATGCAGCCTTTCAATGCTTTTCTCACTGGGAAATAAATTCACTTTCATCCTACTCAAGCCAAAGTAATTAAACCTGTCAAAGTAATCAGCTAGCACTTTCTGCCAAAGTTAAATTGCCTACGTCTTGTTGAAAAAAAAAGAAAATAAAATCACTATGCACTACTTACATGCAACAGAATACGTTTTTAGGGTTTTTTTTCTAGCTCACCACGAGGAGGAGGGAGCGTTCCCTGCAGAATGCCTCAGTAATTCCCTGCCACTGCCTGTCCCCTGTAACTCCTGCCACTCACCAGCTTTCTTCACCCTGACTTAACTCCAGTGCTCTCCCCACACCGGACCGGCTCCTCCCTGCTGTTCTCTTCCCTTTGGTTCCAGAAGGAGATGTAAGAATTTCTCCAAACATTCAGCTGCAAATGTTTCTGCTGGAGTTCACCTCAGTTTCTCCAAAATCTTTCCCTCGTTTCTTCCCTTCTTGTTTTTTAATTATCTGCTCCCTTTTGCTGTCCATACTTGATACCGTCAATTTCTGCCTACTCCTTGGTACCCCAAACCCAGGCAATTAAAGCTCATTAAGCCGCCCACCAGCCCTGTCCTCCCTGTTATTGACAGCCAGGAGCCACTGGCCACCTGGCAGAGGGTTACCATGAAAAACTGAGTATCTTAAAACGTATTTCTCTCAGCCTTCTTCCCCTCTATCAGCTGTCTCAGCAGAAAGAGGAACAACATGCTCAAGTAAAACACATGATGGAATAAATCACACAATTCCTTTACTTTTGCCCTCAAAGATTATGGCTTAACCCCTTAACAATTTTACCCACCCCCCCTTCAAAACACATTTCCACCTCAAAAGCATTCACCACTTCATCTCCTTTTTCTTGCATAAGGGATGTGCTGAACCAAAACTAGACAAGTTGAAAAATTAGCAATATTACCCCTAGACAGAAGCCTTCCTCCACCACCTGACTACACTGCTTTGGCTGAAGTTCACCCTCAACCCTTTTCTGCCTTGCAGTTGGGTAGGAAAAACCATACAACACAGACAAAAGGTCACATTATGAAAATGATGTCCACAGGGTGATGGAAAAACTCAAGTTTATCTTGGTTATGACGCACGTAACGATGACAAATACAAGCCCAGGAGAGGGCCGGTGAGGAATCCAAGCATGGACAAAGCAGCAAAGGCTTTGTGTTACTCCACAGACAGATATATTTTAGTATTTGTGGACGTACACAGAACAGTAACACTGGAAAAGTAAACTACCTTTCCCACATTTTCAAAATTATAGTCTTGAGGGTCATTCCAGTTACGAATAATTAGCCAGTGTTATACCCAGCACTCTCACTGATGGGTGAGTGATGCTCTCCCAGCGCGTGATGCCACAAGAGGGAGCACAAATCAGCCACAGGCTTACTGGTACCCAACTGGCCCACACCAGCAAAGATTACTCCAAGGAATTACACGGAGGGTTTTTTTAATTTTATTTTAAATTTGAATGTGTAGAAATACTCATTACAGTGATTACATGCTGTTCACAGTGTTTTCAATTCACTTTGTCCTCAAATGAGTAAGGAATACCTCATCTTCTTTTGCAAGGATAAATACGTGCATTGATCCTGCGAGCTAAGAGCAAGGAACAGAAACTCTCAGTGAGAACATCAAACACGGATGGCCTGGGTCAGCATGTTCAGCAGAGATCCCACATCACATCAATTTAACCATCTTACATCATCTTAACCATTTAACATCTTCATTGTGCACCTACTCAACTTTACTCTGCTTCTGCTGCCGCCTACGTAGACAACTGGGTAGCAGACTTTAAGGAGATGTTACATCCTTGGCTTGTCCATGATACAAGGGAAAAGTAGGACAACTGCATTTCTCCTGCCCTTCTCCACTTGTTCCTCTTCCTTCAGAGAACCAGAGTACAGTCCTGGCTGAAAGGACAGGTCTCAGATCCACAAATGGGCCACCTGCAGCAAAGTTATCTCCCTGACCTCTCAAGCATCTGAGCCATGAATGCGAGGGCAGGCTACATGGATGGATTTTTAAGCTGGAAATTTAACACTACATTTATGTATTTAATTGGAAAGTAAGTAGCTATGTTAATTTAATGGTATCTACTACAGTGTTCATTGCTTTTTCTCTCTTTCCCCATCCTAAACTCACTTCACATTTTCTTACTACATTTTAGAGCTTGAGGCTTCTTTCTACTCCCAAACATACAGCTTGTTTTCCCTATTATATCTTCTCTTCCTAATGAAGTCTCTCTACTTCTGTATTAACACTTAATTTTGGGGGTTACTCCCCAGACCACATACACCCTGACTCAATGGATTTCAAACATCATGCACAGGCTCTAATGTGTCTCTAAGGCGCTGAAGCCCACGAGATGACTAGGCGGCTCCTCGTCCTGCTGTCTGGAAGAAGCAATTAGACAACTCTAGTCCGTCCCGTACATCCACAGCGCTTGGCAAAAGAAGAATTTCAAAATTCCTAACAGCTGGCATCACCGGTCCTCGCTGGGAAAGGCCTCCTGGCTCTTGTGCAAGAAGGAAGATAGGCATCTACAAGGCCAACTCTTCCCTTTGTCACGCTGGTTCCCTTCTCTCACCCTCTACCTTGTTTTTTACCCCACCCACCCTCTACATCAGGCTCCTGTGCTGGCCTTCCAGCTTTCCCAAGGAGCTTTAAAGTGGCATTAACATGGATTTCACTCCATTTCCCTGCAGCTCAACTGATGTCTTCCTCATTGAGTGACAAACCCCTCCGACCGACCTGCACTCGCAGACCCTGAAATAACGGGCTGGATTTTTCACCTCCACAACCACAGGAGCCCAGCAGCTTCTCGCAGCGGAAACCCAGCTTCTAAATATCGTTAATTAATCCTGTTTATAAGCTCTTCTCCCCTCACCCCCCCCGAAATTCTCGTTAAGTTGCTCACAGCTCTTGCAAAAACAGAATGATATTTCTAAGCAGCTGTCATTCCTTAATTAGACAGCCTGGAATAAGTGCTCTCCATCCCCTACTGGGAATGGCAGCAAGAGCAAAGTGGTAACAATGGGGCTAAAAGTAGACATTTTCCCTTCCCTTAGAGTTGCTATAACCCAACTGAATAACCTTACGCTGAGAAAAGCCCATCTTTATTTTCACTAATGGTGAAACCAACGATGGCAGTAAAATTTACAAATTGCTTTACAAGCTGTAGAATTTTAAAAGGTTTGTTTCCGGAGGATTTGCATCCCCTGTTCCTCACCTAGTCCCGCAGTAGATGCCTGTAAGTGTTTCTGCTCCACAATACCTCCAAGTCTTTGGAATTTCTCTGAGATGCAGATGAACATGGCAAACGGGTTGAAAAGTGACTCGGGGAGAAAGAGGTTCTGACAAGTGTAATTACACAAAGCTCATTTCCTTTGGAGATTCTGAGAAGCTTCCAGAATAAGAACCACCACGAATGACCCCCAAAGGCAAAAAATTTTGTAGGTATTATAAAAACTTCATAAAACATCCTTTCAATTAAGATCTTTAGATACCTGGTAGCAACTAAAACTGGCATCTCAAGAATAACAGTTCCATATATGTGTGATTATATGATATTAGGTGCAAAAGCCCCAAAAAAGGACCTATTTTTCTGTAAATAAATGGCACTCAGTCTGTGAGACTCATCTCACTTGTGAGATAACTGAAAATAAGCTGCATCTTTTCTAGCAGAAATCAAACCCGTGGGGGCTAATGAGATTTTTTCGACCAGATTTGAGGTAGCTACAAGGCAGGTAGTGCTTGGGTTCACACTGTGCTTAAGGACCTGGGAGTGCCTTTAGTCACTTAATTGAGAAGAAACAGCTTTGGTCTCTAACCCAGTTCGAGTTCCAGTATCGAGAGAGCAATTAGGAAGCGATAGCCGTAATCCTGGGAACTGGGACAAGCCACACAAGGAGCAGCAGCAGCACCCAGCAAGGGTTTCTTTGATGAGAAGCTTCTCCCTACCAAAGCACAGGTTCCCAGGATACAAAGGAGGGATGGAGAACTCTAGGCAATAGCTGCGTTGCCTTCAGAAACTGAATAGCAGCCTTCAATTATTACGTTTTCAGCTGTAATGAAGGGGAAAGTGATAGAAACCGACAACTTCTGGTTCTCACTACCCTTGAAACTGCACCAGTGATTCTGATCCGAGCTAAAGACCAAGCGAAGTCTTTAGAAATCTCATTTTTGACAAAATTCTCACTCACTGGAAAAGATAGCGGGAGATTTCAGTTAAAATTACAAAATAAGCAAAACTAATCAAAAGAGTTCAGCTGAAGAGTCTCTGATGTTCTTTAACGAATCACATCTAGAGCTGACTTTAGAGAAGTTGAAGAAACGATAAAAAATGCCTGATACATACTTGGATACCTTGGAGTCAAACACAGCAGATTGTGCTGGAGCTCTGCACACTCCAACTGCCTCCCGAAACCAGCTCTGCCAGCGCAGGGGTTGCTGAAGGTATTAATTAGAGATGCAACCAGAGGAAGAAAGGAATCCACCATCCGATGTGACAACTGGACCACATCAGTAGGGCAGAAAGCAAGGGAACCATCTTTACCATCTAAAAGCGATGAGCATCTGTCCCTCCTGGCTTCTCCTGCTTCTAATAGCTAGAAAACCCAAAATGGTTTTAAGTATTTCAAAATGAATGCAAGCCTCTCCTTGGGATGTAATGGTCACCATTTCCTAATCCAGGAACCCGTTAAACTGTGCTTATTAACAACATCTTGATATTTGATCGGGGATAAGAGGGGATTTTCTTAACTACTGAGAGGCTCCTAATAAAAATATACCGTAGCACAAACAGTAAATGAAGCTGGAGAACCACTAACTTCAACTGCACAAGATGTGAATCTTCTCAAAGGAAGGACCAAATCCATTCCTTATCGCACCCCTCAAAACCTGTATATACCAGTCTGCAAAGAAATGTCAAAACACTGCAGTGCTTCCAAAAGTCAGGTCAGAAATAGGTGGTCAGTGACAAAGTGGGCTTCTCCTAGCCCCTGCAGGGCTTCAGGACTGCAAATAACCTCCTCAGAAGCACAGCTATAGGCTATATATGGAGGAGTGACATCAAAGATTCCCCTATCAAAGGAGTAAGTATAAAAGGGTACAGACAGATATTTCAATCTGGGCAATAAAGATGCTTGGCTTCACAGAGAAGACACCACCAGCACCACCACACCTCCAGCTGTGGGTTTCATCTCATTCAGGTTGCCTATAAAAAATAGTTCCTTGCACTATTTCTCCATTAATTATGTAACAAAATAAAATACACTTTTTTTTTTTTTAATTTAGTGAGGTAATCAAGTCATACCTTCATGGAAAAATAAAAAATCCCTTGAGAAAAGTACAAAGCAGAGCCCACAACCAAATGATTTTCCAAATAAAGAGTTTCTGACAACATTTGATGATAGATAAACTCAACCCACTGTCCACATTCACTGTAAAGCTCTTTGAAAACAAAGCTCTAAGGTTCGTCAAGTTAAACGCAATTCAGTTTTAGGTAGTTCTGGGAGGAGCAGGGAGCTGGACCCAATGATCCTTATGGATCCCTTCCAACTCCAGATATTCCCTGATTCTAACTGGAGAGTTAACTCTGCTGACCATGGACATGTCTACACTTGACATCTATATTAGTAACTGCTTGTTTCAGCTTAAACTAAATTCTCTCTAAGCACTAGGGATCTGCACAAATCAAGCTCAAAAGGCTCCATTTCTTACCTAGCTCTTCTCCCAGTTGCCAGCTTTTATTTTAGTGTAGTTACTGCTGGAAGTTCAAACAAAAATATACTGGAAATACTAAAAGAGTCTATCAAGATCCGACAGCTGAAGGCAAAATTAGAAAAAAACCCTCGTACTGAAAATAAGGTGTCATTTTTATTTGGCCTGTGACTAACCACCAAGAAGTTTACAGGAAGAGAGGGTAAATTCAGTACCAGAATAGTCATCCAGTTTGGGTTTAAAGCCTCTAAAAACAAACACCATAGATTGACCACAAGCTGTAAATGTGATGTTTTTAAGATACCTAATGCTTTTACACACCCAGTTTGACACCTCTCAAGGGCCTATTTTTAGGGAACTTTCGTCCAGATCAGTAAATCCCCCCAAAACCCACAGTTGCCTGCTCCTGTCTCTCTGCTCAAAGAAAGAAAATCTCCAGTCATTCTTCACCTAAATGTTCCAGAACTGTTATTTTTGCAGGTTCAGAAGAATACAAGCAGGTACTAAAGGGCTTCTCTCATTTAATCACTAATTCTTTGATGACTGCCAATTATTACCACTAATTTGACTTTTGTTTCTGAAGAGTCAATCTTCACCTTAACCTCAATACAAAATTAATACGCTGTAAATACGTAACTTCAGATCTCTTAATATTCAGCATGTCTGACTCAACGTCAGGTAATCTCAGAAGTCAGGTCAGAGTGGGCTGTGTCCACAGAGGACTAAATTAAGTAACTTGTTCTTAAAATGAAACTATATGTGAAAATAATCACAAGTTGAGAATTACTGTTCTGATCCAACCCCACGAAGTCCTAAGCAAGGGCTCCGACTCCGGCACGGGGCTTTTGGTGATGGCACATCCTTTTAATAGGCAGTTGTGGGCACAAAATACAGCCTCACCTTACCCCCTGGAGCAGTAAATTTGGTAATTCATACCCAACCTGCGAAGCACAACCGCCGATGGAGTAGGATCCAGAACAGCAACATCACCCTGCTGGCTTCTACAACTTCAGAAATAGCACAATAAAGATTCCTTTTAATTAATCAATAATTATTTTTTTTTTTAATCCTAAACTAGCAGTTGATTTAGGATGTAACAAGAAACACAAAAAACGTGCTACTTTTGGCCAAGTTACCAGCTGTTTTCCAGCACGTCTGTATTCCCACTCAGCAAACAGACATCGCTAGGAAAAAAATACATTTATTACCGTCCCAAGAGACACCCAGTGTTTTCAGCAGCAGGTAGAGTTTCTAAAATTAGATGGGGAGGATGCTTTTGTTCCATCAGTCAATTTAAATTCTCCATCGTTGGGGCTTTTTTTTTTTTTTTGGTAAATACGTAATAGCTTATTTACTGCTTAGGGGAGATCTTACCTCAACAGGTACCACGGGATCACCTCTAACGTATTCCTTGCGTAACTGTTTCAAACACACCCTAATTCTCATTTAATTTTCTGATTGTCTGGAGTAAAGAGCCAGCAACTGAAAAAAAAAAACCTGCCCGTATGCATCCTATATTAATATGTTGTATTTACAAGGGCAAGGAGCACCAAATTGTGTAATTGGAGCAATTTGATGACTCATCCCTGCACCATCCCAAGTACTCGGGCAAAACTTGCACATCATGCAAACTATTTTGCTGATATATATAAATATATATATTTACACTGCCCCAAATATATATACACATATATATTTGAAATGACTTTCTCTACACCCGCCCCTCAAAACTGAAAGCGCCAGTTTTATGCAGAATCAGCTTATTTAAAGAATGGCAAATGTAGTTTTTAAATTCAGTTTGGTTGGGGACTACATTAAGCTTTGCTGTAACATTTTCCACGGTGGCTATTTGCTCAGCTTGAGCTGGTAGTTGAAAAAATTTGAATTAATAATCATAATAATAATAATAATGAAAAATATCTTCAGTTGTGAAAGAGCATCCAGTAAGGATCAGCCAGCAAGTCTCACTGCAACACTCCACCTGAGGCTCACTGAACTCAGATGAAAACTGGCTTTATTTTCTAACCAGCTGGACTTTATTTACCTCCCAGCCTAATAGGAGGTTTAATTATACCTTCAGCTTAGAAGCGCTGCTTGTTTTTCAGCTGTCTCAGTTCCTGCCTTTAACTACCCGGTCACTCAGCCCTTCTTGGCAGATCCTCTATGTGTGCAGTACATTCCCCAGCCACGGTTCTACCCGGAGCAGAAAAATCTCAGTATTTAAATAGTACATCAAAGCAGTCATCAGGCTCATCGCTGATACCACCGCAAAGGGCTGGAAGCACCTCCCTAAAACATTTCTGATTTTTTTATTTAAGAGACATTACCTCAAGTTCTCAGCTACAATTACCAGTTTTGCTTTTGCGCTACCAATAATGTTAATGCTTCGTTTAACTAATTTTCTAAATAAACCTGTTTAGGTAGAACCTATTTGCACTTCTAATCTTAATCCAACATGAAGTGAAACAGTTTTTCCTCTCTACATTTAAGACTCCGGGGAAACTTCAAATGGTGTTACCTATACAGTCAACTCTTAGAAACTACGGAAATAAATATAATAATTTTCAGAGGTTCCACTGCATCGCAGACACCTGTCCCACGTTACATATTTATTCAGACCATTTTCCCCTACTAATAAAAAGCTATCCTAAATAACTGGATTTTGTTGGACAGTTAGGAGGATTAGATATGTCAAGCTTGGGGGTTTATTTGGTACAATGGGAACATTAAATAGTATTTACTACCTTAGAAACTTTCTCAATATCTAAGAAAGAGCCCCTTTAAGCTTTTATTTCCCATATAAAAAACCATCACAAATGAAAACTGGAAGGGAAAACACTGGCTCAAGATGACAACAACTTTTCTTCCTTCCAGAGCAGATGCAAAGAAACCTCTGCAGCTTCTATTCATTCAAAGGACTTGTAAAAGGAAAACAAACTATTTAGAATGTTGCATTTCCCTGCTGACTCCTCAAACTGACCCATCCATCAGCAGGATTTTAACCCAGGAGGTTAAACACACCGACAGCAGCTGATTTCCAGGACTCCAGAAGCAGCCGAGACATTTCAGATCTGAGTGATGCACCCCTAGAACACGCTATTTCTGCGTTAGCGACCCCTTTGAAAACCCCGGACCAGCTCAGACCTTCTAGAAGCCAAGGAGCCCAAATGGAGTATTATAGCCCAGGAGGGTTTCTCTCACTGTGTGAACAGCCCTAAAATTCAAATTCCACTTCACACCCCACAACTGCTTAGTACAAAACCTGAAATGGTATGTTTTTGTCTGCATTATGTTCCTGGGTAAACACAGCAGAAAACACCCCACTTTCCCCTACACAATAAACCCATTAACAGGATTTCAGATTAAAGGGAGGAGAAGAACCATCTCAGAAGCAAATTTCAGGCTAAGCCAGTAATTACATGACTACAGATTCATCAAAAATAAATTAGCCCATGTTAATCTTAACTACATTTCCAACTTGGCTGCCTGGTGCAAAATTAAACTACTTCAGGGGTTATTCCTAGATTCCCAGAGGGAATTTCAGTTCAGGTCTCTGCTCCTGGTTCCGT
>JAHREE010150321.1:2500-10694 GCA_033628505.1 Tringa tobata | reverse complement strand
GTTTAAGGTGGTGGAGCTCTAGAGGGGGTGGGAGTTGGGGGCAGACAGAGCAGATGGAGAACTCGGGGGCTGCGTCCCGTCCCGTTGGTGGTGGTGGTGGGGCAGAGATGTCTCTGTCACCTGCTCGCTGATGCTCGGCACCTTCTCACGTGGGTGATTTGGCTTCATCCGGCCAGCTATAAGTATTAATTATTCCCAGCCCCTTGCTAGAAACCTTCCCAGGAGGACACTGTAGGGAGGAGAAGCTCCAGGGACTCAGCAGGTGGCACCTTTGCTTTTAGGCTTGAGCCGGTGCGGAGGTCCCCTTGGCACCTTGGGGTGCCGTGGTGGCCTTGGCCCCACCACAGCTCCTCCACTCGCCATGGAGGTACCTCGTGGAGGTCGAGTATGGCCAGAGTGTTTTGCTGAGGGGAGCGTGTTCCCCCCACCCCGTGCTTTGTAATTAATAAAATGCCTCCCGCCTACCGTCGCGCCCTGGTACGGGGGGAGCGGTTGTGTTTCGGTGACGGGTACGGCCAGGCCAGCAGGAGGCCAGCAGAAGTCACAGCTTGGCTTCCCTCCTGCCCACAGGCTTTTTCGGCGGCGCTCGACACAAAGAGGGGGCTCGGCGGCTGAGGGACGCTGCTGGGCATCGCCGCGGAGGGAGGGGGACGGGGACGGGGACAGAGAGAGAAGCCCTTCGAGCACACGGGCCAGGTGGTGGCAGGCAGCTCCCTGGTGCTGCCCCCTCTTTGTAGGGATGCTCGGGATGAGGTGCCCCCTCTTTACAGGGATGCTCGGGATGAGGTGCCCACTGTTTGCAGGGATGCCTGGGATGAAGTGCCTGCTGTTTGCAGGGATGCTCGGGATGAGGTGCCTGCTGTTTGCAGGGGTGCCTGGGATGAAGTGCCCCCTCTTTGTAGGGATGCCCAGGATGGTGTGCCCGCTGTTTGCAGGGATGCTTGGGATGAGGTGCCCCCTCTTTGCAGGGATGCTTGGGATGAGGTGCCCACTGTTTGTAGGGATGCCCGGGATAAGGTGCCCCCTCTTTACAGGGATGCTCGGGATGAGGTGCGGGCTGTTTGCAAGGACGCTCGGGATGAGGTGCCCCCTCTTTGCAGGGATGCTTGGGATGAGGTGCCCACTGTTTGTAGGGATGCCCGGGATAAGGTGCCCCCTCTTTACAGGGATGCTCGGGATGAGGTGCGGGCTGTTTGCAAGGACGCTCGGGATGAGGTGCCCCCTCTTTGCAGGGATGCTTGGGATGAGGTGCCCCCCGTTTGCAGGGATGCTCGGGATGAGGTGCCCCCTCTTTACAGGGATACTCAGGATGAGGTGCCCACTGTTTGCAGGGATGCCTGGGATGAAGTGCCTGCTGTTTGCAGGGATGCTTGGGATGAGGTGCCCCCCTGTTTGCAGGGATGCTCGGGATGAGGTGCCTGGAGCACACTGCCCGCTGCCACCATGCTCCAGCCCTTCCCTCCTTTGCCCCTTTCTGCCCGCTGTATTCTGCAGCAGTGTTACCCCGGGAGGCTCCAGCTCTCCTCCCTCTTGTGCAAACCAGTTTTACTAGCGTGGTTCCCACCTACCAGGGGAGCTTTTCCCATGTGCTTTTCCCATGTCCACGAGGCCCATGGCACAGCTTTATGGAAAAAAGCACGGTATATACGACTGCGTCTTGCTACGGTCATATAACCCCTGCGAAGGATCTCTTTTTTGATAGTTTTTCCCTTAAAGCCAGAGCGAGGGTAGACACACGAGTAGGACGTGCCGGGAGGGTTAGTTTTGTTCTTAACCAAGGGCGAGTGGGTGCTTCAAACTGGGGTTTGGTTCGTGGTGACTGGTGTTTGAGAGCTCCTTTTGGGGAGAACTGGTCGGTACGGGGATGCTGGAGGTGGGGACCACCTCTCTGCTGGCAGGAGGGGGGATGAGGATGCTCTGCCCAGGTCTGTCGCTGAGGTTTTGGGTTGAGATGATTAGCTGCTCGTGAGCTGAGATTTTTGACTTTGCCCTGATTAGCAGGTAGGGTTTGATGCCTTAATTTCTACGGCGTGGAGTCAGAGCGGGGTACGGGAGATGAATAAGAAGTGAGATGTTAGAGTAATTAGTTCTTTCACTCTGTGGGTAGTTTAGAAACGATAGTGTAAAGAAAAGCAAAACGTTTCTGTTTGGCGTCACGGGGAAGCGCTCTGCTGAATGGAAAGGCTGATGGTGAAAAGTTGGTTTCAGTGGCTTTGTGCTTTGGTTTTAGCCACTTCTGCTATCTTCCGCGTAATTACCACTCTTAAAATGTATTTAAAGGAGGGAGGGGATAAACCTTAAGCACTGGAAGGAGTCAGTAGCATTGCTGCCCAGTAACTTCAGCAGAAGGAGCGGAGCCATGGGGCTGACTGGAAGCATGGGTAGGGTGGTGGACGTTCTGCCTGTTCCAAGGCCACAGGTCCACCTGGGGGCCCTACGCTGCCACGAGCCCCATGGGGTTCTCCAGAAATCTCTCCGAGAGGCCACAGGGACCTCTCAGCCCAACTTTTTCGGGTGCCTCTGGCTGCCAGCCGTGCTTCCAAGCCATCCCTCAATGAGAGGGTGGAGGCGGCCGGGGAGCCGCAGCCACCTCAGCTTGGCAAACCACCCCTGGAGCTCGCCCTCCTCCAGCTCCCCGTGGCCCAGGCTCGGTGGGTTCGGTGACCACCAGGGCTCGGTGGCGAGTGGCTGGCAGGGACGGGTCGATTCTCCTGCCTGGGCGGCAGAATCGGGCTTTGTTGTGGAAAGGGTAGAAAGTGGAGGAGCCGATCTGCCGGAAGGGTTTGGCCATGAGGGTTGGAAAATGTGAATCACGGGGATTCCAGTTGTAAGGCTTCTGGAGATAACGGGCGGCACGTACCCGAGTGCGTGACTCGCAGAGAGCCTTAAAAAACAAGGCGGCGCCCTCCGGATTAAGCAAACGCCTCGTAATCAGGAGCACATTTTTATGCCCAGCGCAGCCCTGGCAGGTATCGCCTCCCTTCAGAAGGGAAAGGTGTAGCTGGGGCGCAGCTAATTACCCCGCAATTTAATTTGGGTGTCGAACGACACCGCGAGGCGAGCGGGCTCTCGAGTCCGTCCTCGCGCCTTCCCTCCCCGAGAAGGGTTGGGTTGATGGGATGCTGGAAGTTGGAGGGCATGGAAAAAAAAATATAAAAATATATATATAATTTCATTATTTTATAGTGCCCTGTTGGGTTAATTTTGTCTTCCCAAAGGATACTGCCTCCAAAAACGTGCACGTAGAGATGCAGGTGTTGCTGGGAGTGAAGCCCCAGATGTTCGGGGTGAGGTGCGGATCCTTCAAAGTCTGAGGATCCCTGCTGGGCAGAGGGGTAGGAAAGGCTGGAGGGGCTCCTTCTTCACCCCAAATCTGGCCGGGCAGGTCGGGGTGGGGACCTCACAGCCATCCCTCTGCCATCCCAGTGGGACCCCGGGCAGCTGGCAGGTCCCCTTCTAAATGACTTTTAACACGTAGGCGCAATAAAAGGAAGGCACGGCAGACGCTCATTTTCTGGCTAAGTGGCAAGGCTTCTTTCCTGTTTACACCTTTTGGAGGAATCATTACATGAAATATTGAGCAGGAAACTCTTATTTGTCTCCGAAGGCCTTTTTTCCCCAGTCTAGAAAGACTCGGAAAATATTCTAGCCCTGTTAAATTCAGTAGAAGCCAAGGAGGACTAGCACCCCTCCGGCCTTCGGGACGTAGCAGCGTGGTTTCTGCACGATGTTAGGCTTTAAAAAAGAAGAAAAAAAAAATAAAATCACTGCCCCACGTAGATTTTTTTTATCTCCCCTGACCGCGAAGCTGTGTTTTCCTTGTGTCGGGAAAGGGATGGGGATTAATGCTATCTGGTGATAGGGCTCTTATCAGAGGGAGGAGCCGGGTTTACAATGCGGGGTTGCTCTAAATAGAAAGTACTAGTCAATGTTTGCTGTGGGGGAGACAAAAACCCCTGCATCACCACCAGCTGGCTCCCTTAACCTGGCTGGGCAGGAGGTGTTTACTGTTGAGCTGAGATTAAAAAAAATAATTAAAAAAAAAAAAATAAAAAAAAAAAAGGAATGAAATGAGGTCCACCTAATAATGGAAGGCACGCTGTGATCGAGACCGTTGCTGCCCAGGCTTCTTGGGTGTCCATCACAGCTACCGCATGTGGCAACCACTAGTGCAAGAAGAAGAACTCAAGGTCTAACTGCCCCAAAAGGCATTTGCTTTTGTTTATTGCCAGAGGTGGT
Source organism: Tringa tobata (assembly GCA_033628505.1). Taxonomy (NCBI): domain Eukaryota; kingdom Metazoa; phylum Chordata; class Aves; order Charadriiformes; family Scolopacidae; genus Tringa; species Tringa tobata. The sequence goes on along the minus strand of JAHREE010150321.1, from coordinate 6,455 downwards.
TTTTGGGTGGCTCTGGAGAGAGAAAGTCCATCTGCCCGTGCTGCCTCCCTTCCTCCCCGAGAGGGGCTTTGGAGATGGTTCGGCAAGGGCAGAAGGTTTGATTTCAGCATGTGCAGAAGGTGGTGGGACGGTGTGGGGGGGTCTGAGTGGGTTCTCTGCCTACCTGTGACCACGTACGTCCCCCTGCGCACGCGAACGCGCGCGAGAGGCTTTTCCAAAAGCCTTGTCCCTGCAGAACCGATGGGGCTTTGGTGCCTCCTGGAAGAGAAGAGCTGTGGTTTTCCCCCTTCCTTTTTGTCTTCACGTTCCACCCAGTCTGATGATCTCCGCTTCATTCTCCTCTTATTTTTTTGTGGTTTATGCTTGCTGCTTCTAATTATTCTTTTTCCTTTGGAAAGCGCTATCGCCCTGTCCTTTGGCACTCGTATTTTCTTTTCCATTCGGCCCATTTGGGGCTCTCAGGCCTGTTCCTCTCCTCTCCCTGCCATCCTTCCCTCTTCTCCTCCGAGTTCTGAGGGTAAGAGGGGGGAGCGGGAAGCTCCGGAGATACCTCCATGGGTGCAGAGCCGGTGTCGTGCTGCGTGAAGATGTTAGCTCCTTCTCTGAACTCGGGTGGTGATGAGCAGTGGATGGTGATGGCTGGGCGAATGGAGGGAGCCCGTGTCCCTTGGTGGGTGNTTTCCCCCTTCCTTTTTGTCTTCACGTTCCACCCAGTCTGATGATCTCCGCTTCATTCTCCTCTTATTTTTTTGTGGTTTATGCTTGCTGCTTCTAATTATTCTTTTTCCTTTGGAAAGCGCTATCGCCCTGTCCTTTGGCACTCGTGTTTTCTTTTCCATTCGGCCCAGTTGGGGCTCTCAGGCCTGTTCCTCTCCTCTCCCTGCCATCCTTCTCTCTTCTCCTCCGAGTTCGGAGGGTAAGAGGGGGGAGCGGGAAGCTCCGGAGATACCTCCATGGGTGCAGAGCAGGTGTCGTGCTGCGTGAAGATGTTAGCTCCTTCTCTGAGCCCGGGTGGTGATGAGCAGTGGATGGTGCTGGCTGGGCGAACGGAGGGAGCCCGTGTCCCTTGGTGGGTGTTGGTTGTGGGACATTAGCGGTGCCTCAAGTCCCTTCGGGTGAATCGGTGGCCAAAAGTCCTGCTTCTTTCCGGTTTTCCACCCTCTGGGGGATTCACGTGGATACCTGCTCTCAGCTGTTTTTACCCAATTGTCTCAGAAAGCGTCCCCTGTTACAAGTGTGAAGGCAGCTTAGGCCTTCTTTTTCCTGTGCAGCCTCAAAGAGTCAGAGGAGAGTTTTACCCTCGTTTGAAATAAGGGGGAAACCTAAAGATAGCAAGCTTACTGCCTTTCTGGGGCTAGGGAGGGAATCCAGGTCAGAGCTAAGGCTCGTAGGCAGAATTTCTTCGGCTTTTTAGCTCGACGGGCCCTGCCACCTCGTATTGACGCAAGGGTTTCCATCTGTGCAAGAGTGCTCCTTGGTCGCAGGCGGAGTTACCGCCCGTCTGTCGTTCCCACGACCTTCTTTCTGTAGACTTGGAGCACCCCTTTTCCACCCAAACCCAGGGCATCATGCCTTTGCTGTTGTTCTAGTCAAAATAATTTGCCTCTGAATCCCAGTTGCACGTGAAGCAGTTTATGGAAGAGCGACCGGCACTAAAAAGCATCTATTTTGCAGCATTTTGAGGTTCCTACATGTGTTATTTCTTCTGACCCTCTTGGTTTTGGTTGCACGTGATGTCCCCGCCTGGGTTTGGCAGGCTGGGAGGTAGGGTTGCTGGCTGGCAGCTTCAGCTGGCCCCACAAGGAGATGGGGGGATGGCAAAGCCGTGAGCGGGTCCTCTTGGAAAATCAAGGTAGTCATAGAATCACAGAACGGTTAGGGTTGGCAGGGACCTTAAAGGTCATCCAACCCATGGGCAGGGACACCTTCTGCTAGACCAGGTCATGACTGGACCATGATTTCACGGTCCCCGAAAGTCTGTACTTGGCGGAGATTGGAATAAACCATGTATATTTGTGGAATCTAGGAAATACACCGCGTTATATTTTTAACATTATCAAAGTCTGTTTTCAGTCCTGCTTACCAGTTTGTATTTTTCAAGGTTTTCTTCCCAACTAAGAGAGAATTCACAAACTTCTGGAGGAGACAGAGACTAGCTGAGGGTTACGACTAGCCGTGCTCTCCAGAAGTGAAGTGGGCTGAGGCTTGTGGATTGCAGAGACCGGGTCTGTCTGTCGTGTAGCTCTAGCTCCAGCCTCGGCACTATGGATTATACACTTAAGGTATCGAGCAGCCCTATCGAATGTTTTGCCCGAGTGAGGTCGGGGACATGGGTAGAGCCAACAACCAGCAGGACAAAACTACACAAAAAGTAAATCCCCCCTAACGCGGTGGATTAATTCGGGAGGAGATGGATGCGATGGCTTGGTGGAGCAAGTCCCGTTTCTCTTTGAGTCCTTGCCTGTGGTGAGCACGAGTATTTCCTGGCGTGGTGGGTCACTACCCTCCAGAGGACCAAGGGGAAGTTTTTTAGAAGTTAAGAAAAATCTGAAGAACATTTCAAACATAACGCATGACTTTTTTTTTTTTTTTTTTTCCTAATGAATAAGTACTTAATTTAAGAAAAGAAAATAAGATAAAACTTCAGAAGGAAAACAATAAGCCCAAATTATGTTGACAAATTGCTGGCAGCAGCTGGGTTCCTCCAGGGCGAGGGGATGAATGATTATACCTGCAGCCAATTCTCTTGTAGCCTGGAGGAGCGAGGGTTCGTCCAACAGCTAAAGGAATTAGCCGTTCCCCGTCTCCAGTTGTTACACAAACACAAATGAGCCCACAAGAGGGCTGTGCTCGCAAAACTTTTGAGAAGATATATAGCAAAAGATGCTGAGTACAATTTTTATCACCTGTAATAGAAAGCGATTTCTTTTATTTATGTACTTATGGTCAAGCCTTTCGTTCTTTGGCCAGGACCTCTTTTTTTCCCCCATTTCGCACGCTTGGCGTTCAAAAAAAAAAAATTCCAATTTCTCCTTTATTATAAGGAGAAGGCAATGGTTTCCCCCACTGTGTATTAGTGTTAACTTGACTCAAAGCCCAGCTGTTGTTGGATTGCAGTAGTAAGTGGACGTAATGTTATTTATATTGACTCTCCAATTTAGCCATTAACCAAATAACTTTGTCTGTAGCTTTTTTGTTTATTAAGGCTTGATGTTCACCATGACACGAGTCAATAACTGCTTCAGAGGCCTCATCAAGTGTGGTTCCTCCTTTGATGGGGCCATTGCGCTGGTACCTGCTGGGGCTCGTGCTTTTCAGCCCAGCACATCCCCCAGGTGGAGGAAGCACCCAGTAAAGGTCATGGGAGACAGTTGGTGCTTCTGGGATTATTTAAGTACGCAAACACTGTTGTTCCTTCTCTTCTTTTTCGCCTTCTTTTTTTTTCCCCTGCTTGTATCGGAGCCCTCAACAAGCTTCGGAACGGAAATAAAAGTCAGGAAACGTATTTCAAACGCCGTGGAGTGAGATAAAACATCCCTTGCAGAAGGTCTTTTGCCCTTCAAGTGGTGCAGCATTAGGACACCTGAATCCTCTTTTATTTTAAATCAGTCATGCGACCGTGACTCGAACCGGTCAGTAGCCCGACCATGGGTTTGGCACTAGAAACTATTGACCAACGGGAAAGGCAGTGGTGCAAAACCAGTTTAAACCACGGGAACTCGCAGCCCAGCCTCGAAATCCCAAAGTGATTGGTTTTGCTGGTGTGGTTGTTTTGATTTTGCTGGTGTATTCTTGATTTTGCTGGTGTATTCTTGATTTTGCTGGCGCATTCTTGATTTTGCTGGTGTATTCTTGATTTCACTGGTGTATTCTTGATTTTGCTGGTGTATTCTTGATTTCGCTGGTGTAGTCTTGATTTCGCTGGTGTATTCTTGATTTTGCTGGCGTGTTCTTG
>JAHREE010150320.1:36909-48644 GCA_033628505.1 Tringa tobata | reverse complement strand
CTGCTCTGATTTCCCAACCACTGCTTGTTGAAGGAGAGGTTCTCCTCCTGCTCTCACCTCAGCCCATGGGGGAAGCCAGCGATTCCTGGGAAACCCTAAGACTGCCAGCCTCACCAGGAGAAGCGGGCGTATGTGCTTGTTAGAGGGAGCAGATGAGATCCTCATTGCACCATTCCAAGAGGACATCTTTATAGCGATGCCAAACCCACTGCGCAACGGTCCAAGACAGGATGTTAAGCATAAGCTCAGTGATTGGAACTGCAGGGGAAATTTAAAGCAGCAGAATGCAATTAGCCGTGCCGGAATTCAGCCCGATGCCGAAGCTGCTTCCTAAATGCCACAGGCTCTTTAATGACAAGCCTGAGCATGTCTGTGCTCTCTGACTCCAGAATAACGGGGTACAAAACCACCTCGCTGCCATTGGTGCAGCCCGGGGCTCGGGCAGACTTGACTTACCTCTTCCCTGAACACAGAGGCTTGTTCTTTGCAACCGGGTAAACGCTGGATAAAGCTCACCACCTGGAATCACATTGGGGAAAAGAGAAATAGGCACAGTTAAAACGGGGCGCCATCAAGCAAAAAGGTCGTATTTCTGTATATAAGTTCTAGATGCAAGAATTTTTAAAACTGTAATACTTACAACTCTCCCATCAGTTTAAGGGTATATATGAAACATTACTGGGTTGTTTCTGCCATACCCCTGCGCAGCACATTCCAGTTCCCTGTAACACTTTCCATATGGCCTTTCGACCACTTATCTTCCTGTAAAAGTCCAGTTCCTCCATTGCTCGCTTTTATGAAATACCAACACTATTTTTACAGATAAAAAGCCCTACATGGCTATACTATTTTAAACCCACCCACAACTTCACTTTCTCTATGGTATTGCTGGTAATTAAAATAAAAAAGGAAAAAAGATTTAGACAGTCTCCCGTGACGACATGCCTTTAAGAGACAGGATAAACCAACTGAAGGAGTGTTTACCAACACACAGAAGGCAGAAGAGCTGGGAAGGAGAGGAGTTTTGGTTTTATTTACTCTGTTTTGAGTGCACAGGATCCGTAGAACCAACAGGATTAAAGGAGTAAAAGTTAATTTTACATTGCCCATTAGGGAAAACCTTTCTAAGCAGGAAATCTGTTAACATTTGGAATAATCTCCCTGGAGACGCGCGAGCAGCCCTTGGATTACATTATATAAGACTAAACAGTGCGAGGAGCAGTCCCGAACGCAGTGGAGGGTGACTTAATGTGTATTGTCTTCTCCAGCTGCAGCTTCACTGCTTCATAGGAGATTTGTATATTGAGGCATAATCAGATCAAACATCTCATGCTAATTGGATGCTCCCTCGCAGGAACAGCTCTGTTTCATGAGGCATATTCATGTGAGCTATTCCAGATGTGACGTGTCTTCCATGAACACAAACAAGCAGTGAGGGGGGGTCACTGTCAAACACAAGCTTCCCTTTAACTCAGGACCATCAGAGTCTCTCCTAAACCCTGTCGCTGCAACTCCAGCTGATCCCACCACTTGACTAATACTCATTCCCTTCCCCCAGCTCCGACCACGCAGGAAGGGAGCTGTCAGCGTGCCCTCTGCTTTTGCTCTGCCCTGGCAGAGGCTGATTTCTGGCGAGCAGCTCTGACTCCCCTGGTTTCTGTTACCTAATCTGAAAGCAGAGCATCCTCTCGCGTTCCTCCCTCATCTTCTGCGAGCAGCGACAGCTCCATTTTAAAGGGAACCCCTAAAATCCACGTCCCCACCAGGCAGTGACTCTGGATTTTCTTCTGGAGAACTACAAACTCCTATTATAAACAAATAACAAAATACTACGTCCCCTTTTGAATCCTGCAGGGTCTGGTACCTTCCAGAATTTAAGAGAGAGTCGGACCCCTGGGGGCAAGACTAACACTAACACTAACACTAAAGTGCCCTTTAGTGTCTCCGTTATTGAGAGGCTGGCAGAAATCTCCGGGGACTGATCTGAGTTTGCCTTGCTCCTGTGCTCTTCCCTGCACCACTGCTGCTGGCTACTGTCACAGACACGGAGTGACAACCCTTTGATCTGTCCCAGATGTCATTCGCACGGACACCGCAAGCACTCTGTGCTGCAAGAGTGGCCTTTTAAACTAAAAGGAGTCCTGGGGTTTACCAGACACGGAGAAAAGAGAGGGAAGGAGGATGCAAGAGGAGAAAACAGGAGAGAAGGTGCCCAGGGTGTGAGCAAGACCAGAGGTTCCACTGAGCCGCAGTGACCTGGCCCATCACTGCTGGGGAGGAGAGTCCCCAAACCAAGAGGTGGCAGTTGAGGGACAAGGGAGGCTCAGGAGCACAAGGCCAAAACACAGTAACACCACGGGCTGGATGAACCCAACACAGCCCCACATGGTGGCAGGGAAGCCCTGGACCAAGGGAAAGGGTGAGGGTGGGAGAGGTGTGGGACAGGTTGGGAGCATGGTGGGGTCAGGAAGATCAGGGCTTTTCCTTTGAGGAGGAGCTCTTCCTGCTGGGAACAACCTCAGTGCTCACAGAGCTACCTGCTGGAACCATCCTACACTACAACTGCACGTGGGTAAAGGGAAGGGGGTTGAAAAAGAGCTTTATGTCATTCTGAGAACACCTTAGAAACTCCACACAACCCAAAAAGAAGGTGCTGATGCAACCCCAGATGCGTGTGATAGATTGAAATCAGCACAGTAGTCACCTTTTTGGTGAAGCTGGAAGGCAAGACCCACAGGGCACCCCTTTGATACCAACCTACAGCAGAACTCAACGCCTGGTGAGACGATGCAGGGAGGAGTTGGCTTTAACTGGGATTTAGTAAGGCACAAACAATTAGCACAAGGACAGTCTCCCCACGAGGAATTAGCACCTGATGCAGGATTAGCTAATGAACAATACAACTCTAGCACATATTAATGTTCTTCTCCAATTCAAGATCCTTCACTAGCTGTGCTCTGAAAACACGACAGGAAGCTTTCAATAAATAACAAAGCTGCATTAAAGCAACTACTCCTGTTGACTGCTTCAGTGTTACCAAGAGTTTCTTAGCTTGAGGGCCCCTAAATACTGCTGCTGCTCTGCCATTTCAGCTGTTCTCAACCAAACAGAATCAAAGCAACATTTTTTTCCTTAATGTGGGTTTTATAAAATAAAACCAGTTCTTCGGTTCAAAACCAAAGGAGAATTTTACACTCCCCCTTGCTCTTGTTTCAGATCAGCAGAATGGCCTCCTTTGTGCAGGGGAGTTCAAAGCACCACCCAAAGGCAAATGTTTGCCCTGTAGGAAGATGTTAGGAGCCCGAATGCCGACAGATCAAATCGACTTTGGACTCACTAAAACACAGAAAGTCCTGCTGCTTTCATCTTCCAGACCCGCGGCTACATTTCGCTGCACATGCTGATCCTGCAAGTGCTCAGGCAGAGGCCAAATTGATTCCTACGGGAACTCGTGATGAGCATAATTTGCAAAACCAGATCCACTTTACTGAAATCCAAGACAAAACCTGTAATGACTCCGGCCAGTCCATTGTGGTGCTGCAACTGATCTTTTTAACGTGCCATTCACGCTCCCAGGGCAGCCAAAACTTCCCCAGTTGTTTCAGGCTGCAGCTCAGAGCAGCTTCAGGGTATTCTGGGCTCTGAATCGCTGTATCCAGGCGTGCCCTGTATCCACGCCCCCCAGTCCCTGCTTACATTCATCCGTTATCAAACTAATATCCCAGTTAAATTCACCCAGCAGTTGCTTTAAAGGTCAACCGCAAAGGACAAATTTTATTTGGCTTGTATCCTGTTCTTCCATGAACCAGCCTCCGTGTTCTATCCAAAAGAAAGAGATTCCGATTTTCATGTCAGTTGATTACCTGCTTCTGCCTGTATTGATTTTCTAGAAGACCTTTTGGAAAAATCATTGGAAGCTTTCTCAAAAGAAGGATATGAACAGCAAATCTTTCGAAGAGACTATTTTCTCCTTGCTATGATTTTAATTCAGACACATTTTCATTACAAAAAAAAACCCACCCCACAACAAAAAAAAAAAGGACCAAGTTTTAAAACAGCCACACTAATTGCTCTATCCCCATCACACCTGCTGTGGGTTCCCATCTCCTGTGATACAGCAATCCCACCCATCTCCTCCAGCCTGAAGAGCAAAGTCAAGATTGGATTTCTCTGATGTAAGAGGCACTTAGGGGAAAAGCACTTTCGAAAAGTCTCTGAAGATCCTCTATGCATCATGAAGAACAGCACCTTTTCCCTGCTTTGCAGATTACCTACATCCTTGCACGCACAACATTACAGCACATTCCTCTTGAATTAAATGGCCTGCAATTAAGCGCCAGGATCCAAATTGTCACCAACTTCCCAAGCGGAGACACAAATATTATTTATGCCCAAGGCACTGAGGCAAAAAACCAACTACTCAGCACACAAAAGACACCGGCTTTTTCACACGCCACCTAATTATAGGAGACATCTCAAGAGCTAGAACTGCAGAGACATATCCCCAGCTACCTCCAAAAGAAATCAGGTCAGGCTGTGGGCAGTTGTGTTGCAGGGGAATCAGGAGGGGAGGCGCAGGAGGAGCGGGCAAATTATCTGCAATGGAAAAGTGAATCAGCAGCAAAGTCACAGGGAAGGAGGAGGGAGATCAGAGAGAAACGGAATCTGCTGCCAGAGTCACGTTTCGGGCCCGGGGACTGGAAGATCAAGGGGTGAATAAACAAACAAAGAAAGGGAGAGAATTGTATTCAGGGAAATAAGCCGTGGACACCAGAGGGTTAATAGGGATCCTTCCCCTCTCTTATAAAGGGACTTGGGTATAACTTCCAGCTGAGTCAGCTACGGCATATGCAAAGCAAACAGGAGAGCATTGCCTAGGAAAGGAAAGAAAAGGTAGATGTCTTCTAATTAGCAGTGCAGAAGAGGAGGGCTCTGTCATTCCTGCACCCCAGGGAAGCAGAAGAGGGAACAGGGGACTCACCTCTTCCACGCTCCATTTGGCCACGTGTTTGGCCGTCAGGCCTGAGACCTCCGGCAAGAGCCTGCAGTGCTGCTCCCAGCAGAGATGGAGGCGGTGGGTCGGGTTGGAGGCCAGGGAAGGCATGAAGATGGACTGGTGGAGGGCCTGCTGGAGATCCAAATCAGGGTCTGGAAAAGGACACGAGATAAGTCAGAGCCAGGCTTCAAGTAGGAGCAAGTAAAACAAAGCAGGAGGAAGGGTGACGCTCTGGGGGGGAAAATAAGGCAGGGCAAGCAGCTGGCCGGGCACGGCTACTGCAGGGCACGCGGAGCAATCAGGGTGTTCTTCCCACCCTCCTGAGAAGGAGAAAGGGGAGAAAAAAAAAAAAAGATAAGATTGCCAGCCTGGAGGCTTTATCGTTAGCTTGTTCCCTGGAAAATGATGTCATGCCGCTAACAGAGAAGATGTTTGCAGCGTTTTATTGACAAGGTGGAGGAGTTCTGGTAACAGCATCTTCAGCTGGAAACTAATGGCATCGCTCCAGCCCCCAGCTGTAGCCAGCCTGCCAGGAGAGCTACACATGCCAGCTGATGGCCCGGGCTCACCAGGAGACTCCTGGGCCAGGAGAGATGCACGTTACCTCCAGACATCAACTCCCCTCCTCATGTGTCAAGTGAGGGAAGCTTTAAAAACGAGGAGAAAAAAAAAAAAAACAACAAACCCAGGGAAGAAATCACCCCTCCCTGATGAGATCACTGGAGCAGTGTGGAGTCATGGTCCTACAGGGACATGCCTGGTTACACAACGGGAAGCAAAGCAGAGGATGGAAACACCACGGGAAACATTCCTCTGGTTTACAGGGGTGTGCTGTCCCCTGGGCACCCCCCCCAGCCCTGCCAGGCTGTGTGCAGGGCGTGCAGGCTGCCCGGTGCCATCCCGTGGCAACTGGACAAAATTCCCTGTTATCACAATATTCCTGCCTTGGGAAAGGTTTGGCAAAGCCAGCGCCCGTAGGGCTGCCGCTCGCTCCGCTGGGTCGGCTCAGCGTTAGCACAGCCGGTGGTAGGATGGTGTGTAAGGATCTGTGGGCTACGCCAGTCGCTACGTGTAAAGCATGAAGGAAAAACACTATTCTAAAGGAAAAGCACATTTCCATGATTTGCCTGCTCCTCACCAGCCAAAGCGAAAGCAGCGCTGGAGGCAGAGCCTGATCTAGCGAAATGTCACTCCCCTGTCCCCAGCCCTGTCACCTTACCTCCTAAAGGATGTAGAACAGCATCAAATACAGGCTTCTCTTCTTAATAATGAGACCAAAGAGAGAGGGTTTTTAAAAATCAAGCCTGAGTAACAACTGCTCAGCTCAGGAGGTGATGCTCCTGGTGATGACAGGACACAGGGCTGTCACCTACTCCTCTCCTGCCTCCCCACCACCCCGGTGGCAGGAGCAGCCTTGTCCCTCCCTCCCTGCTGCAGGAGGTCCTACTCCTGCCCAAGGTTTCCATGCTGCCACATCCCTTCAGGGTGGGCACTGCTGCTGTCACAGGCTCTCTCTTTTCCTTCTCTAAGCCCAAATCCTTGGGGGTAAGTGTCCAAACCCTACCTGACCTTCTCTTCGAGAAAGAAGCGGGGTTCTAACAGTCTAAATGTAGATGGGATGAAAGCTCTGGGTCATCATGAAATCTCAGGTCAGTGGATTATGGTAGAATTTCCCTCCACTGATTCCCATCACTCTGTTTGAGGTGAATGTGAAGGGAGAGCAGGCAGCTTTCCCCGCCAGCTGCGACTGCAGCTCACAGCTGGCAGACTCCTCCAGCTCCCACTGCACAAGTCAGCACTGGGTAAAAATGAGTACTAAAAAAAAAAAAATAAAAAAAGAAAAGAAAAAAAAAAGCTAGGCACCTGTCCCAGTTTGTGCCTGCTTAGCTATTTTTGATTGGAGACTTATTACCATGTTAAATCCTCCTAAAAGCCTGGTCAGCTCGGTTCTCTGAAATGGCTTTTTATAGTAAATCTGAAAGTTAAGCATATGGTTTGCTGAAGTGATATCAGAAAGCTCCTCTTCAAAGTTAACCTGTCGCATACCAGAAAAGAAATAATAAGGCATTGTTTTCTATTTAATTTTTTGTTTTCTTTGTCATCCTTAAGGGAACCTTAAAAAAGTCACTCCCCAAAATGATTCTGATTATGCTTCTGAATGCCCAGTGGGGTCTAAAGAAAGACGTCGATGGAAATTAAACTATCTGCCAGATTTTGACCAAGTCACCCTTGTCACCTCTGCTGGCTCTGTCAGCACAACGGTCATCGACTGCTCGGGGAACAAAAACCCCATGTCACTTCAGAAGAGAAGGCAGTGGCACAAGAGGGGGTGCAAGCTTGTTTTCTCAGTTAATAAATATGAGGCTTTACTCTACAAAGTATTAAATGTTTCACTTCTAAGGAATTTTACCCTTCCTCCTCGTTTTAAAGGAAGAAAGATTGCCATTACCATCCCCTCCAGCGGGTGCTTTCTCTTGACTGTGGAATCAAAGACAAAAAAGCTGTGAAGTTTTAAATGCTCCTCGTGACTGTGGAACATGCATGCACACATAAAAAGAAATAAAATTTAACCAACCTTTCCCATTGCTTTCCTGCTTCACCAGCTGGAACTTTATATAGGCATGTGAGCACCCAAGCCTGAAAGCATCAATTATAAGACATTTCAAAAGGTACAGAAATTGATATACTGTCTTCTCTATACAGAGATTAATGGGATTTATAGGAACCTCAAACTTTTCCCTCTTAAAATAAGCAATAGCACTGCTCCGTCCCTGACCTCTCTCTCTAAGCTAAGGACTGTATTATTGAACTCATGGCTACAACTCAGATTTGAGTTTACTGCAGGAAAGAGAGGCCCCAAAACAACAGGAGGAAGGGAGGAGATTTACCACGTCATTCTAAAACCCCATGCTGCACATCTCCGATCAAATTGGGCTGTTCAAAGTTATGATTTACATCTGTATTTCAGCATGTACTGCATGAAAACACATCACAAAAAATCTTATTTACTTTTTTGGTTTGGCTTTGATGTCTGCAGAGGAATCCTCTTCTACCCAGTCTCTCTCTTGATTGTTTTCAGACTGTTCCGACAGGCTGTGAACGCTGCTTTGACATGACTTTTCACTGTCTTGTGTGGATTTTCTGGAAAGACAGATCAATGATAGTAGCTAAACTGCCATCCTCTGTTCCCCTCTCCTGCAGGAGAGCAAAGCTGGCTGCTCCTCGCTAGCGAGAGCTGCAACTACCACCTAGTGGCAGGAGCCTTCCTCTCCCCCACCATCCTCACTGGCACAGCACAAAGTGCTTTTTTAGTCTTCAGCGCGGATGGAGAGAGATTATGTGAAATAAATCAGCCCCTGTGGACCAAGGCTCTGATCCCAGCAGTTCCACGAAACCCACTGAAGCACGTGTCATAGTGAAATCAAGAGATTTAAGATTTTTGAATCTCGATACCTTCAGATAACATTTAAGAGTCTCCACGACTGAGTTTGATGCATAAACTGAGCTGCGCAGTTGCCCAAGGAAGAACAAGCTGTAGGGTATTATCAGATTTACATACCGAATTCAGACCTCCCACTATCAGGAAATGAAATACTTAGAAGAAGAGAAATGTATTACAAATTTAGAATGCCATTTATACTGGGAGAATTCCAAAGCTCCTGAGAGCACTTTATGGTAACAGTGCCGTTGAAATGCAATCAATTCTGGTGTTGAGATTAGCAAATGGAGACCCCCTGCACATTTTTGGGATGGGAGGAGGCAAACTTTGGCCTGGGAGGGAAGAGAAGTACCCTTTATTCTAGCCAAATATATCTTGAAAATGTAAATCAAAGCAAAACAAACTTTAAAAGCTATGTAAGCCTTCACATGCAACAAAGACCAAAAGTAGTGCTGGAGTTTGCTCTAGTGAGACTGGTTTTGTACAGACTAAAGGTGATGATAATCAAAGCCTTCATGCCCAGGTCTGTCCCTGGACACATTTGAACTGCCTCCTGCAGCCCAAGAGCTAATACACAGTTTGCTTCGATGATACTCAGTTCCAAGATTTTCATATAAGAAAATAAAGTACCTGAAGGAGCTCAACTTGTTTGCCAAGTGATAGAGACAGAGTCATTACGCCCAGCAGTGTAATGTGACCAACTCTGGGGTGGATTGCACTTACACTTTAACAGTGCAAAATAACCTTGCTTGACAGTTTTAGGACAGGAAACGAAAGAAAAAAGAATATATTTTAAATTGAAACAGCAAGGAAAAATTTATGGAGACAGAATGCAATTTCCTTTGTTGGAATGTGACCAGAGCAGCAGGATTAAGGAATCAAGAAACCTATTAAGGCATACGAGGGTATAAAAGTGCACTGCTTTGTGTTAAGAGTGTCTGGGGCATGGGTCAATATTACAGACAGATGAACTCAATGCTCTGCTGCTTCTCTGCCAGTTCCTGCCCTTTTCAGCTTCGTAAAATGGTTTTGCCCCCCAGCCCCTGCCCAAGAAAAAGGTTGAGCTCACCTGGATTGCGGAGAGTCCTCTTGAGAAGAGTCTCCTGTTCCCAGCAGACACGGGGCAGGAGTCTCCGGCCTCTTGGCTTTCTGCAGGCTGTTGCTGGAGGCAGGTCTCTCCCCACTCAAGCGGTCCTGTAAGGAGTTTTCTCTGTTGAGGTTCACATCAGAATACGGGCAGCCAACTAACCTGGGTTAAAGAAAAAAGAAGGAGGGAAAAAAAAAAAAAGAGAGAGATGACGATGCATGTTTTTAAGTCATACAGACTCGGCAGCCTCAGGCAAACCATCAGCAAACCCAGAAACACTCTGGGAGATGTTATTACCCAGTTTTAGGTGTGGGAAAGCAGGGGGACTACATGGCAGAATCAGAAACCAAAGTCATGTTTTTAAAGAGTTGCCTTAGAGGAAAAAAAGAGCTCTTCCTCTGTAACCTGCTTGTCTGAACAGTATTTCATGAAACAAGCAACTTTCACTGAAAAACTCGAAGCCCTTTACCACGTTATATACTACTAGATCTTCAGACCTCCCACCTGAGATTGTTTTCATGTTCTTTAAAGCAGTTTAATCGGGAAAAGCCTTCCTTTTCCCAGAGCACATAAGAAATCAAAAGCCAGAGCACAAAACACGAGCGAGCTCTCCTCACTCTTGTACTTTAATAATCTACCCACGCTCTCTCCCTCTTTAACTGTCTCCTTGCGTACTGTTCTTGGGTATATTATTTTACCAGAAAAAATTCCTTCAGTAATGCCGGAATGTAGAAATTGGAGTAAATTAATCTATGTTGGATTGCACTGCAGTTGTAATGATTATACTGGTATAAACAGAATTTATGATGAAACAGCACATTTAGACACAAGAGGGAGCTGCAACTGCAGCTATAACTAGCTCCAGAATAAACACCCCGAAATAATTCCAGTGCAGTGCAGGTGCTTGTTGCTGCATTATTACTATTATTATCATGGACAGCAGTCAGACTCTGGCAGGCAGAACCCTTATCAGAAGATCTCACATACGTACGTATAATGTGTTCCGTATCGTGGTCCCCTGACGTGACCGATACCGTGGCAGCCTGGAGTAGGACACGCTTGTCCCACTGGTCCCACTCGATCAACGGCACCTGGTAATAAGAAAAAAACAAAGTTAGAGAGATTTGTAAAACTCTCCCCTGCATCTGAAGAGCAGAGCGCTCGTAGGAAAATTGTTCAAGATAACAATATGATGTCATCTACTTTACCTAGAGGGACTTGCAAAGCGTGGCCAGTTTTTGCACACCAGCCGACTGGATGGATGTCAGGGCTGTCTGCATCCACCCAGAAATCATAATTACGGTCCCAGCCATCAAAATGTATCTAAAAGAAGCACAAGGTCTCTGTGAGATGTAGAGTTAAGGACATGACTCAGCTCTTATTTTACCTTCCCCCTTTGTTTCACCTTGCTCAGCTTGGGGCCGATTCATTCCATCTTTCAGTCAAGCACAATCACCCTTTGTGCTCAGAGTAACTCTTTGTTTTCCTGACCCCTCCATCTGTGTTTTACAGAACAACCAGACCCTGGTGACAGTCAAACCCCAGGGTCTGCAAGAAATCCCACAGACTCCAGGGAGCCCCAGCACACTCTGTACTCAAAACACTAAATCCATGCAAACACAATTGCTTATTGAATTGTTTTGTTTTCCAAGGATCCCAAAATACCATAAAAGCCAACAAGTTGGGTGAGTTTTGCAGTGAAAACAGGCCAGAATATTCTGGTGGATCAAGGGACGAGTCATAGTTCAGATAGCTCAGATCCATGTGAGGTTACCAGAGACTAAGGACCACCAGGCTGTTTATGTGGCAAAGTTTCAAACAAAGGCATGAACTGAGTATTATGCTACTAGCTACTGGCAGAACTCAACTTTTGCTTGCAATCACAGCAATGAAACTGTGAATCGAACGGCTGATGGAGGGGGAACTCTACTCCTGCACACACAGTCATCCTTCAGGAAGGAGACCTCTGGCAGAGGAACCTCTATCACTGCAGCCTCCACTTTAGCTGCCTCATACTTTATTTCTCAGAAGCCAAAGCATGACAGATTTTTCTCGCAATATATTTACGTGAAAAGAATTAGTTAAAATCCATGTAAATAACAAAATCATACAAGAGAATGAAGCCGCTTCCCACGTGTACCAGGGTTTAACTTGCTTTGGGTTTTTAAAAAAAGGAAAAGAAAATTGTCAGGTAGCTTCCCACCAGCAGAACA
>JAHREE010150320.1:0-27366 GCA_033628505.1 Tringa tobata | reverse complement strand
GTGCAATGGCAGCACTAAATTAATTTCCTATTTTATTAACTATTCTACGTGTGAGTGCCTGCAAGATTGTAGAAACTTCTCGTCTCCTGCAACCTACTCACCTGTGGCTGAGTAAAACCAGATCAAAGGCTCCATCACCGTGACCACAACCTCAGACACCTACATGGGTGTGCAGCTCTCCTTGGCAGCTACATTTAAGAAACTGCTCTACTTTTTTCCCCCTTCCTATTTCCGTCGTTTTTATCCTCAGTATTGTTTCCTTTTGGCAGGAGGGTGCAATGACTAAACACACAGGACAGCCTGCAAATTGCTGCACGTAAATCTTTGGGCAGAGAAATGAGGATTGCCTGTGGATGCTGCTGGGGGCACAGGTGGATGCTGCTGGGGGTGCAGGTAACTGTGATCTGAGATGAGGAGCTGCACACACAGCCCTGCTGCATGTTCTCAGAGCAGGGATAGACGTGGTGCTGCTCAAGAGTCAGGGTTTACAACCCCTCTTGCATCTGCAGCAAAGGCACAGAGGCCAATTCCTCCAGCGTAGAGGGATCTTGGGAGAGCCACCCACTAAACTCCATACACAGTAACTGCAGGAATCCTTGCTCCAGGGCTATCAATCTAGCAAACAGCAGACATCATTTTTTTCTTGTTACTTTTAAGGTGAATGAGCACTTCCAAGACCTGAAAACAACATTGATTTTCCTGTGCTTTTTCATTTGCCAACATTCTCTTCATTTACTGAATTCTAGTGCAGCAGCAAGAGAGGTGGCTTCAGTTACTCCTTCATTTTCAGAAATTCCATTTTACCATCTATAAAATCATGATCCTGATTCCTCTTTTCCAGCTTACCCTAAAAGAAATGCTGCAAATACTTCCCAGTCCTTTCCCTTCTGAAATCAAATTCAATTACAAATCACCAAACCCCATTCCATTTTTTTGAAAGGGCAAATAAAAAGCAATGGCAAAAAGTATGAGCAATAACATCCTTCAGTCAGTAAAGAGTCCTGAATGGAACCTGTAACTTGCAAATACATAAGACAAAGCTCGCAGGGTTTTTGACTGAGGCAGGAAATAAGTTTCACTTTCCACATACCAGGTGGCGTTGTCAGTGGGGTTCCAGTTTCTTGGCAGTAGCCGACAGGACGAATATACGGGCTGCCAGCTTCACACCTGAATTAAAGAGGGAAAAGCTGGCACCAGTCAATTTTAAAAGCAAAAAGCAAAGCAGAATTTCAGATGCTGCCTGATACGCCTCTGCTGGGTTGGCAGATGCTTGCAGTGGGTGTGATCCCCGTGTAAAAGACAAGCATTACCTCGTTAGGATTTATAACGCCGAGTTTTCAAGGCGTTCAAGCTGCCCCCAAAAGATAGGGAAATACAAAAAGAATATCTGGTGCCTTAAAAAAAAACAACCAACAACAAAAAGCTCCCCCACACACGGACCGTAACAACCACAGTTCAGCCCGGACACGGATCATCCAAGCTAAAATTCAAAGGGAGCAAAGAAACAAACCCCAAATCCTCATCCTGAACTGAAACACTGCTATTGTGGAAGAAAGGGAAATAAGTTTTAAGGTCTTCGCCAAGAACTGCATGTTATCCATTCATTCTGCTGAAACCCAGTGGTAATTTGCCTGGTTCCCAATTTTATTGCATGTTTAGATCTTCTGAGCCCCTGAAGGAAGCAACAGGCCAATTTGAGACAGCCCCTTTTGTCACATCTGCTCTGAGGAAGGGGCCAGAGCAGTCCTTCAGATCTAGGAAAAAACCTGTGTGTTTTCAGCCATGCTCTACTTTGAAGCTTTGTTTGCCTGTGTTTCCCATTAAAATTTTCAAATTCTAAACAAAACATGGCATGAAAACAAAGCTTCACAGTCTAAAATGGTAAAGGAAGGAGATGTAAAGCCCTGCAAATGGAAACACCAATGTTATAAAGCTCTGAATGATGTATTTATGGCAAACAAAGAAAAAACCAACTTCCCACCAAACAGGTGCCTTATTCTGAAAAAAAAAAACAAACAAAAGGAGACGGGGGAGAGAACAGAGAAGAGTGATTGACCCAGTGCTATTTTGACAGGATGTGCCTTGTGTTGCTTTTCCACACAAATTCAAAGAAAGTTGCTCCATTCATGTAGGCTGGAAAACACACACCATTTAAGATCCCATCTCTAGTGCCTACATTTAAAATATTAGATATTACCCTTAGTGGAAAAGTATAATAAACCAGAATCTACTTGCAGATATATATTAGAAATAGAATCTTTACCAGTAGTCGTAACTCTCATCCCAGTTATCGAAGTGAACGAGCAGGCGGTTGTCCACCATGTCTGTGATGGTGGCGACACACATCAGAGATGGATTCTTCTTGTCCACTGCCTCTAGCTTCATTCCCAGGCGAAAACCAGAGGGTGTGACAGGCTGAGGAAGAGGACATCAGGACAGGGAAATCAGCCACATTCTAGGGCAGGACACTTAAATTACCCTTATAAACTCATTTGTTGGGGATTGTAACCTCAAAACACACCACAGATATTTAGTTGCTAGCAAGAACTGCACAGATGAGGTTTCCATGTGTTCTGGCAATGATTTCTTTCTAAAAAAGAGCTCATGTAGCTGGAATAAGAGACTCTCCAGGTACACAACACCAGGACAGACTCAAAGGCGAAGATGCACACGCCTTGCAATGATGAGTATTGGTTGAGGATAAGTGTCAGCATCAGGTCCTGTCTTATTAGGGGAAAAAGTGAGAGTCTTCAAGGAAAACGGGTAACTCAGAAGCAAAGCTGAGCTACAGAATGAGGCCCTGATCCCACTGAAGTCAGGGCTCTGTCCATCCACAGCCTTAAATCCACCAGACCATAGGCTTTGTGTCATCTGAGTGACACAAAACAGGAGTGAGCATTACACAGGAACCCAAACTAACAACCAAAAAGAAAAGAACAGTGGGTGAAGGATGAAAAATGCTCAAGATCCACAGCTCCATAATGAATCCCACGGCGCACATGAGTATGCTGCTGGAAACCAGAAATTATTTTGGAAATGATTAAATTAGAGGAAAGTGACACTAATATCTTGACTGTAGGGACACAGCAAAACAGCCTGTTGTAATATATTTAATAAATGGTAGAGTAAATCTTTTCCTCCAGTATTAAGAAGGAAGGGAAATACAAATTCTCCCTCTCAAAAGTCAGTGACTGGGGGAAGGAAGAAAAATTGTACTAGTTTCCCATCTTAAAAATAAATCACAGTGGGAAACAGCTCGCATCTAATTGTACCATGGTTGTACCTCTGACACGAGCATATTAAAAACACGTAAATATTCTGGTCAAAACTCAGCATCAGACCTATTTCAAACATCTTGCATTCAGTACCACCACTTACAGTGCTGAGGGTCTTAAAAAGGTTTTTTGGAGCTGCCTGAGCTTTGCAATTCTTCAAATAGGAAGTCCAATTAAATTCTCCCTCCTTGAAACCTAGAAAGTGAGATAAAAAGATTGTTTTACACGGCCTCGTTACATTCAGATTGGTTTTTCAGAAATGGAAATTACCTGGGAAGAATATGAACTTTGCATGATAACTGCCCTTCTGCAGTCTTCAGGGGTTACGCATCTCAGCTAAAACATCTCCCTCTCTCTCTCAGTATAATGTCCAATCATTAATCTAAACCTTCAAATGTTTCTAGGAAATTGAACGCAGGAAAGAAGGAAGTTCTGAAGCTCAAAGAGAACCCTTGTTTTACACGCTCATCGATCTTTGGGAATATCAAAAAGAAGCTGTTTTGTTCTTTTGTGCTTCACTATCTTAGTTACGTCTCTTCCCTTTAAGCCCCTCAGATTGAGTTCCACAATGAAACCATACTAAAAACAAAACAAGCAGAGCCAGGACAGCTAGTTTCTTAGAAGAATTTATGGGTTTTGTACACCTTTTTTTTTTTTTTTTCTTTTTTCCATACCTTTAGGAGGGAGCAGCTTATGACTCGTTTTTTCACACCAGCCAACAGGATGGATGTCTGAGGAATCAGCATTAACCCAGAAGTCGTAGCACTCTGGGTAACCATCAAAGTGTAATCGCATTCTGTATCCTTGTACCTATAATGAGGGGAGTTCTGATTATCATAAAGGCTCATAAAGAAGATAATGAAAAACATTAATCAAACACTCCTTCCATATTTGGATTTATAGATAAAAGTACATTTAAGATCTCAGTTAATTTCGCAAAAGTCTAGTTTTATTTTTCCTCATTTATGCCTCCCAGTTTCCACGTTCTTCTTTCCTCACTTCAAACAGTTGAAAATAAAACAGCTCCTTGGAACCTCCCTGGCCTCCTGTTCCATACTCATGCACATATCACTGGGCAGCAATATCTGGAGCACAAATGCAGCCCAAAAACCTTTATGTCTATACCAGATTAACACAGATTTCACATAATTGAAGAAGCATAAAAGCATTTTGACTTGCTTATGTTTACTAAGTCTTAGTGCCTAATTGCATTGTTCTTTTTTCACATTTGTTCATTGCATACTATTAATAGGTTTATTATTCTAAGTTACAATTGCTAAAATCTGAGAGTAGGATTTCAGGCATAACCTTAAGCACATAACACTATCCTTCAGTGTCACCTTGAACTCCTCCTAACTGTTAACTAATTAAAATACTATTATTCTTATGTTCCTACTCTTTATTGAAAAAAGCCATGTAAAAGTACACGGGTCTTTTGGAATCAAAGATAGGAAGAGCAACTACCTCAGCCACCGTGAGAACACAAAATCGAGAGGGGTGTTCAGGATCCAGCCCTTCCAATTTCATTCCAACTTTAAATCCATTTCGGCCTTGTGGGAATGACTGATACTGCGAGGAGGTGGAAGAAGGAAATACTTGTTTTTAATTCCAAGAGACAAAATCTATTGCAGAGCAGTCATCAGCTATACTTGAGTTTTCAACTAGAGAAGAAAATTCTAGTACTAAATGATTGCTGCTTTAATTGGCAGGTGAAGGTACAGGGATCAATAATGGCATCATCACATATTTCAGAATTACTTGTTAATCTAATTCATCTCTCAAAAACACCAACCCACGAGCCTGTTGCAATTGGCTATGAGCAAATCTTTCAGCAGATGCAGACATGAGCTCTATTCAAAGACAAAAGAATCCCCTTCATAGCCCAGTGCAGGAGGGCTGGCAGAAAGAAAGAGCTGGGAAGTGAAAATCACTTTGCCTGTGTCAGCACGAGGTCCGTGGTCTGGACTTTCCCAAAAGGTGACTTCTCAGCTTCAATGGGCAAAAAGGACAAGGCATGTTTGATTTGGAGTCCTTTTACACTGTCATTCCAGAAAACATTTGTGTCTTTTCATTTATTTGCAGTTGTAATCCAAATTAAACATTTGAAGTATAGCAAAGGTTTCAAAGAAATCTGGACTGGAACTGCAAATGGTTTATTGCATCCACTGCAGTTACCTCATTTTCCTCCTGCCTCACTCTGTGAGGGACCAACCACCTCTGGCTTTGAAGAGCTCACCGGGAGCGGAACTTTTAATGCGGGCTGGTGCTCTGGAGGGCAGAAGCAGCTTCACCAAGGCCAAACTCATCCTCTTCCACCATCAACACACCATGAACACAACTTCCACCCTCCCTCTTAACAGTCACTTCTCACTGAGATGCTCTACAGCATCCACAGAGCGAAGTGACTTGCGGATTTCTTCAGAGGGAGGATGGAAGGGGTGCTCTACGACCACGGGACATATGAAAGCCATTAGGCTGTCCCTCTCCAGCACTACTGGGAGATTGCCTAACAGCCCATTTATCCAGAGTTTACCCAAAGCAGATCAAAACAGTCACTGTTTATTTCCGAATGAGACTCAACCAGCATTTTTTACAGCCTGGTTTGGGATGAGACTCACAGGGCAGACGCTTGTTTCCACAGTGCTTCAGGGCTGGAAACAAACATTGGGGGGGGTTTACTGCCTGCTTGCACCGAAACAACTCATAAATGTAACTGCTGGCTCGAGGGTAGGCTCCAATCCTCCACTGAGTTAGTAATTCTGTGATGCTGCCCGAGAAAAACATAGCAAGAGAGCTGAGAAAGCTGCCAACCTCTCTGAACAGTTTTAGGGGAGCAGCTGGCATCCGTTCCTCTTCTAAGTAGGAAACCCAGTTCCATCCCTTCTTCTTTCCAGGAACAACTAAGCAATCAAAAACAAAGAGAAAAATGAATGTTTCTCTCGGATGCCTCTCGCTCTGCCCTCTCTTCTCTTTCTCCTCCCACGTACAGGCCAAGGCTGTTTTGCCGCTGTACCCCAAAGGAGGCAGTGTTACCCAGGTTTTGAGGAAAGGCAGGAATTCCAGCAGTAGGAAAACAGTGCTCATTTCCCATTAAAAGAGATATAAATTTATGATATCATAGGTCAAATGAATAGTGGCACCTGGATTGCTGGCAAGCTGCCCATGGAAAGCTGCCACTGTAAAGTTTGGACAAGATACAGTAACTTAAAACTGTGGAAAATAATTCCTTCTCCTGATATTTCACAGAGGAATAAGGGGTTAGATATAAACTAAAAGACAGCACAAAGAGGCATATAATTGCAGCTGAAATAAACCTAAAACAAAACAAAGGAAAAATCAAGTGAATTTCTCTTCAGTTCACAAGATTTTTACATATATATATACACACAGCTATATTTATAACCTGCTAATACCACAATGCAGCTACCAGTGCACAGATGATGAAAACACCTTGGGCAGGTGCTTGGATTCTTTCTAGTAAGACCATGATCATACACACAGAAAATTATGTTTTAAATGCATCTTAAAAATCTCCCCCAGTTTCCATACACTAACTCCTTTATGCTATATACTAAATTTAACCCATAGTCTATCATCAATCACATGTTGTTTACAACTTATTTTCTATTTATCATTTGTAGTCTGTGGCTATGGAGCTCTCCAAAGTCAATGGAAAAAAGATTGTTACTGGCTTTGGTGAGCTTTGGATGAAGCTGTCTCCTTCCAGATCCTCCAACTGTGCCCATCACGCAGGCAAATCTCCTATATTCTTGCTAATACACTTCAGCAGACTGACTGTGGTAAGAGGGTTATGTACCTAATAAGCTATTCTGAATGTGAAATGAGATCTACTGTCCTTTCCTCTTCTGTTTACTATTATTCACTTTATAATAGCTAGTAAAAAAATCTATAAACATTAAAGAAAAGAGACTATGAGCTTAGCTCACCTTGTTTTATTGGTTTAGTGTTTCTGCGGCTTTTCATATTATTTGATTTATTCTTCTCCTAGACACAGATACGTTAAAAAAAAGTTTAGCAATATTGTTTTTTTCCTCCCTCCTTGATCATCTCACAATGCAGGTACAATCAGGACGTAACATGTGACTAACACGACTAGCATTATTTTCTTTTGAATAACCCTGCAAGAACATTAGTAGGGTACGTTACACATATAACTTTGATCCTGCAGCATCCCAAAGTGCTATACAAATTATTTAATATATGCTACTGAAGTTCATTTAAATACGGCTACTGACGAGCAGCAGAGGCCCAAAATCTCCATTACAATACCCAGGATTTGCTTTCTGCAATGCAGGATTTACTGCTCACGTCAGCAGCCTTCCTGGAACGCTCCCGTTTCCTTTCAGAGGTTCTTACATCCATCTATGCCAGGGAATGGATACAGCAAAAAATCACTTATGGAGCCCCGAAGGAAGCAGAAGCTTCAAGTAACTACTGTCAGAGATGAACAGCCCAGAAAAGGTGGCCTCCCTGTGCCACACGCCGAGCCAGACTGCATTCACAGTCCTTCAATCTGCTTTTCAAACTCATGTTTAATTCACCCCGGGTTGTCATTTCTCAAAGCAAACCAAAAAGGGCAAAATCTGAAATGCAAAGCTGCCTGCCAAATGTGCCCCAGATGAGAGAGGGGGGCAGTTTCAAACGAGGAGGAGGAGGAGGAGAAGGGGGAAGAGAGAGAATGCAAGCACTTCTGAAAACGTATGGACTTTAGAACATCTTACACCCATCACAGAGAAAAGCTGAGCAACAAGAGGAGTTAAACTGTTCATGGCATCGGAAGCCTCAGCTTGCATTCCCAACACCACCTGCCCCAGCCTCTCTGCACTACAAAAGCACGTGCAATTCATGAATTTAAATAAAATTCAGGCTTGAGATGCTACGCACACGGGAGCAGAGCTCAGGCTTGGGCAGAGAAGGGCCCCCGAAAGGAGGAAGCTGCTTAATGCTGAGTTAAGGGAAGATCAGGTCAGGACTAAGGTACTTCTGTTCATCCACCATTAATACTGGTTTCTGGCAGCGTAGCGAGCGCACATGCAAGTACCTAATAAAAAGCAATCAAACTCTGTGGTTTGACACTGCTCTTCAATATCGCAGAGCAGCACTTGACTGGAGTTAGATAAAGTATTTTTAGAGGCATGTGTTTTTATTACTGTGAAATACACTTGGTGCACAGGGCTGTAACTACACCTGGAAAGTTACAGTGGGAAATTCTAGCTTCGACTTCCCATGAGCTGTTCACCCTCACGACTCCTCAGACTTCACAACAGATATTCTCATTGCTGCTACAGATCAGGACCAGACCCATTCTCCTGGGTTCAGAACAACCCCCTCCCCATCAGCTCTGTTAGCATTGCACAGTGAAAGCTGAGACGCAGAATTGTCCCTGCTCTTCACAGCTCTCTTCAAAGAAAATACAGGCAACCTCATTTACCTCATCCTCATCTGCATTTTCCTCATCATCCTCAGACTCCAGAAGCAGTCTTCTCTTCCTTCTGAGACGTTTCACGGGTCTGTCAGCCTCATTCACCTGACAGCCACTGCTGATATTAAGATTTCTACTATTTCCCCTGTTTCTGCAATCATCTGGAATGTTTCTGGTATCACTAAACATCCAAAATTGAAAACAAAAAGCAAATTAAAAGTGCAACACCACTCCTGCAGTATTCCCAGCGTCTCTGTACCTCTTCAGAATGAGGATGCCTGGGCTGAGAACCTAAAGAAGTGAAACGTGTTTGCAGGATTTGCCAGATGTATCACAGAATGATATGGGGTTGGAAGGGACCTCTGGAGATCATCCAGTCCAACCCCCTGCCAAAGCAGGTCGCACAGGAATGTGTCCAGGCAGGTTTTGAATGTCTCCAGAGATGGAGACTCCAAGATATCTATCTTTTAAATATCAATACATTTTAAATATCAAAAGATATATACTTTTTAAAAGCACTCCAAAGTACCAGCACAGCTCTCCCGACCAGGGCAGCTCGAGAGGGTTTTTAATTTTGCCTGAATTTTATTTACAAGTCTAAGGGAAGTTAAAACATCATCCTTATCTGTAGGATGGGGGTCAACCAGCATTTCCTTAGGCTGGGAGGAGAAATGAGGACGGAGCTCTGGAGTGGAGCCTTCCTCTGTGGGGCACGGGAGCCTCAAGGGTGACAGGAAGGCCATCAGCAGAGCTTGATGGTGGCCCAGCCGTGGTATCACTCGCTCCGAGGATTTCATTCTACTTATATCAACACTTTTCTCTAACCCAGTGTTCCCTTTAAACATTTTCTAACACAGACCAGGAAGAATCTGGGGTTTCTTTACCTGTCCCTGTGCTGCTGGGAGCCTGTTTGAGTATAAAACTTCCCATTCTCAGAGCAATCCATTTGCTCAAAGGTTTGGAAAACGCAG
Organism: Tringa tobata; assembly: GCA_033628505.1. Taxonomy (NCBI): domain Eukaryota; kingdom Metazoa; phylum Chordata; class Aves; order Charadriiformes; family Scolopacidae; genus Tringa; species Tringa tobata. The sequence continues at coordinate 17,677 of JAHREE010150320.1, read as the reverse complement.
CAGGGGATATCGTCTCTGAGCGCTGTAGAAGCAAAGAGAAAGACAACTATTAAATTCAAATGCTGAAACTTTGTATTTTTAAACACCTTTCATGCAATTAGTTCTGTCGAAGTCATTTACAAACTTTCAATAAGTGACCCTCAATATCCCATTGTGACGGATGTAATTTCCATGTGCACTGGCACATAGAAAGCGTACCATCTCATTACAGAAAAAAAACCCTTTTATCTATAATATTTTAATTTTGGATAAACCCTGCCCCCTGTAAAAGTGACAAAGGAGGATATAATCTCTAGGCTATAACCAGGACAGAGTTACAAATCTTCTTCTATTTCTTTATTCCTAGTAACCCTCTAACTTGAAAGACAAATGTCAAACAAGTCCATCTCATTTGGATACTTTTAATACTGTTGGTTAAGTTTAATTTAAACTTCAGCCTTTATATATACTTCATACGTATAAAAATCCTCCACAGGCAGCCTCTAAAAGTAGCACATTATTGATGGGAGAGCAGAAACAATTATTTCTACATCTAGCAAAGGATATGTATCAATCTTTCATTTGAATGAAAGCATGAAAATGTGAGGAATAACTCCAATATATAATTTATGTTTACTTTCTCCTATGATTTGAGTTCTTCCTAGTGCAAATTAATTTCTGTTTAATATTTTAACAAAACACGATTGCGGTGCTCCTCGTTGCCAGGGATCTAAACTATCCCGATGCACACTTTGCTCAAGTGATCTGTCGTGCAAATTGTGCAACAGACCTCCCCCATACACATCATTCCTCTTCTGCATTTAGGGGCACCGTTTGCACGCACTGGTTTGATCGATCAATTTTTTGAATGCACTGCTAAACACCTCAAAAGAAAAAAAGAGAACCCACCCCACATCACACAGTCTGTAACACTGAGGTATGAGTCACTTGGCTTTTTGTGTAAAGCCATTTTCATAGTCTCCTCGGCGGAACTTGTTCTCATTCTGCTAAGACGACCTGATATTTTTCATGTATATTTGACTGGTCTGTATAGCCCAGTCTGGATGTCAGATGGCCCTGGCTGGAACTGGGCAGAGAGTCTTCTCTACGTGCACGTGTGCCTGCTCACATCACAACTTAAATCCTCTCCCTGTGCCATCAGGGACCAATGATTCCAGGCAGAGAAAAGACAAAACAGGGAAAACTTGCAAGAACCAAGAGCGCTAAAAGAGCTCTGCTCAATTAGAAGTCACACTGATCTATGGAATACAGGTGGACTAAAAGGGTGTGAAAAATTCTTAGTGCTGAGGCATCCACGTAAGAGCCAGTTCTTCACCTGATGGATTGACATCTCCTCAGCTCGCACAGACGAGGAGAATGACCCACGATCAGCAGGAGCATAAGCGAATGCCTGTAAGTGTAAGTGACTCTGCAGAGCTTACAATGAAACTTGAGATGAGAAAAGCCAGCAGGGAAGACAGGTAGAAAGCATTCCTACCTGAAAACAGAAATAATTCCATCAAAATCCTAGGGAAAGCCAACCGGCAGAAGCTTGTCCAGGCAGGCAACAGCAGGAGAGATCATTCTCTCCTCAAAGAAGAAGTTCTCTCCATAGGGATGTGTGACTTCAGTGATGGAGCCCTGCCCTGACAAGAGACCCAGCGTCGCTAGCAGACCTGACACAAAGAGTTAACGTCCTTTCAATTACTGCACCGGGATGTTCTGGTGGTGTCGAAGACAAGGAGGTACCGAACAGGCTCCATCTGCTGCCCTGTGGTGCCTCTGTGTCCCAAGCTAATTCTCAAGTCCCCTGCCACCACCTGAGAAGATCTCTTCCAGTACCAGGCATCATACAAACCTACCAAGGGCTCCCTATGCCACAGCCACACGCTGTCACGTTTAACCATCTTTAAAATATGACCTTGCGCTGGAGACGGCTAATGGTCCTCTAGGGATGAGAGCTCCTAATTGGCAGTCGCTCCCCAGCCCTGGTCTCCATTAGAGCTCTCTGGAAGAGACTCGGGCATATCTGCAAGGGAGCTCCACTGAAACAGTGAGGAATTTAATCAAACTAGCCAACTTACCAAGGTAGGTGAGGCTGCCCGGCTTAACGTGCACATTATCCTGCTAAAACCCAGTTTTTCAATTGGAAACCTCAAAACCTTTATGGTTAATAGTGTAACTCTTGGCACGAGCCAGGTTAGAGGAGATTCTCAAGGGTGTTCTTGCAAAGATAACACTCCTGGGGATTTGTCCTGAGCCAGGAGTCCCGGGTTAGCACAGCACTGTGCCATCCACTGCAACCAGGGAAAGAAATAACGCTGGAAACTCCTGTTGCCTGAGGGCAGCCAGCAAGGGCACAGCTACAGCAGTAAAGTGTGGTTCCCAGCGTGGTTCAGGAGTTGGCATGGAGCTGAGATACTGCCAGATCACTCTGTTTTGGAGGCTGAGAGTATTTAATAAGATGCATTTGATCAGACCATTCTGGCCTCAAAGCCCCCAAACAGGTTTAACAGAGACACAGACTTAACTGCTGTCACGACAAGGAAACCATCGGCGCTAAGGAGAAACATCGATGCCATTGCTGAGTCACCACCCTGGAAAGAAGGGGCTCCAACTTCCCAGAATCACCAGTCAAAGAGATGCCAGGATGTCAGTTAAAACTCAGCATGAGAGGGATGTTTGACTACATCCACAAATCTCGCCCAGCTTGTTGATGTAACCACACTTACCTCCCACAAAAGCCAGCACAACGCACGCGCCGGGCACTATTATGACTACACAGTAATTACATTCACTCTAAATACTCCTAAAATATTCGAAATAATACAGTGACTCACCCCACGCGCTGTGCCAGGGAGCACCACGCTCCTGAAATGCACGTTTCAGTAAGACCCGCTCCTAGAAGCTTTTTCAGAAACTCTATATTCTCTTCCACAACAAAAAGCTCACCTTCCAAACCAGGGCTAGAGGCAGCGGAAGCGTTGGGAGCAGCAGGAGCAAAGCTGGTTGGGCTGGCATTTACTGCTGAAAGAGGTTTTATGGCTTCTGCTTCTACTTCAGTAATGATTTCTAGCAGTCCAAACTCATTTAAACGGAACTGCAGGTAACAGAAGAAAGCAAGCAAATAAGCAGCAGTAAAAGGGCTAGGAAGGGGGACAGGAAGGAATGTAAGATTCCCTGAGGAGCAATGAGGTATGGGACAAAAAGAAATGGCTGTACACACGTTAAAAAGCATTAAAAATAAGTAGCAACAAAAGTGAGAAACATCCAACACAACTCATCTTCAAAACACATCAATGGGCCCCCAAAAAACCTCAATGATGTGGTTTTTTTTGTCAACGAAGGAAAGCGGCGTTAATTCTCCCTGCTTTGGATGCACCTCCCTTATAAAATACAGACCTCTGATAAACCCATCAGAATAAATACCCTCAGAAAAGCATTTTACCTGCTCTGACAGTTCCAATTCATCCAACAAAGCACAATTACCTTTACTGCAGTTATGACATACAGCAACTTCCCTAAAATCACCCAGCTGCTGACCAAAAAGGTCACATTCCAGTGGAGACCTTGTCCCATCTGTCCCCCAACTGGTGCTGGAGGGGGGTTAGAGACCTCAGAGTCCAGCGACAGCCAGGACGGCACAAACACAGCCCTCATCTGGAGCTGCACAAGGCCAAGAGGTTCTCGACCCTTCTTCAATGACACTTGACAGTCTGGTGGGAAAGGAGCTTCCCAGAGCAGGAGAAGAATGCGGGGATAAGCAGAGGGAACACTGCTGAAGAAGAGCAGACATTGAGAAGTAACTGCCCTTTCTTGGTTTGCTAAGCTCCTCCTTGCACAGCACCACTTAGTAGTGAAAGCCACAGCGGGGGCACTGACCCAGAGACAGAGTCTCAACTTCAAACCAACTGTTCCTGAATCACCTAGAAATGCACCCAACAGAAGCCCCAGGCACCACAGGTGGGCAGGTGACATGTACTAGTATGGCCATGACTCACAGTGTCTGAGTTCCCAGTCCCAATTCCCCCACATTTTGACCCTTAGGAAGCCCTCCATCAGCTGCTGGGGTAGGTGGTTGTCCCAGAGAGGTTCTGCAAGGACACCCATCCTCTGCTCCACCACAGCACTTCCCACCTTGCACACACACACACACCAGACCAAGAGCAAATTCAGATGCAGGAGGGAACCCCTGGGGACACACCACAGGCTAGCTATGGAAAAGGACTGAGATGTGGCAGATTTCTGAGACTCTCATCCTTCAAGCTTAAAAAAAATTTCTTAGGCTATGAAGTAACATTTCATTGATCCAGAGAAAATTACTGAAGTGTGCCAAATAGTGTCAATGGGCATCTTTTATTAGTTCCCATCTGCAAAGGCAACTGAGCACCACAAAAATTAAAAAAATTTTTAAAAAATCACATTTCTGATGAGCAAATAGCTCTAAAGATTACTTAATTCTTAATCTTCTTTACTGTCTGCAATAGGGAGCTACTGAACTCCAGAATGAAAGAGAGAAGTCAAAGGTGGGTTGCATTTGCAAGCTCTGCTCCAAAGCTTTTATTCACAGCACTTGATTAGTTTGAGATCTTTCCTCAGCCATCCGCTCAAACCTGCAAAACCCAGTTTAAAAGCATTTGTTTCACCTCTGAAGCAGAGCCCCTCGTTGCACTGAGAAGCACCGTTCCTCCCCTACTCCTGTGTGCTTCCTGGGCTCAGCATCCTGCCTCCAGCTCCCCCTCAAAGCCTTATCCCAAACCTTCTTCCTCCTTTTACCCCTTTTTCATCTGAAGCCTGTATTTTTTAAAGCTTCAAAGATGCTGGACTTGCTTCTTAAAAAGCTCGCTTCTTCTTCTTCTGCGGCCCTGATGAGACAGAGCATCATTTTTATTTCAGCACAAAGAGAAACAATTCATTTCAAAGAAATGATAATTCCAAGTGGACTGTGTTTCCTGCAGGTGACCATGGGGTTTAGAGAAGAAACCCGTTGCTTTCCTTCAAGGCCAGAAGAGCAGATGGGTGCAGACCCCAGGGGTTCCTCGCTGTGGCTGGTAAGGACAGCTCAGTGTCACTGGTGGAAGGTCACTGGAAGGAGCTGGAGGTGGGGAAGGTGTCAGTGTGACTGTGTATTAGCAAAATGTCCCTAGGTAGGGACACTCCTGCGTACAAATCACAGAATCATCATGGTTGGAAAGGGCCTCTGAGATCACTGAGTCCAACCACACACACACAAAAAAACCCCACAATCTCGGGCACTAGAGCATGCCCTGAAGAGCCACGTCTACACGTTTCTTAACTACCTCCAGGGATGGTGACTCCACCACCTCCCTGGGCAGGCTCTTCCAGTGCCTGACCACCCTCTCAGGAAAGTCATTCTTCCCAATATCTCATCTAAACCTCCCCTGCCACAACTTCAGACCATTTCTTCTGCTCCTGTCATTATTCCCTTGGGAGAAGAGGCCAACCCCCACCTCTCTACAGCCTCCTTTCAGGGAGTTGTAGAGGACAATGAGGTCTCCCCTCAGCCTCCTCTTCTCCAAACGAACACCTCTGATCCAGTCCCAACCAGTGGAGACACCAGGCTGTTATCTTCTCCTTTAATTTCGATGGTGTCTCTACAGCCACAACTGGTGAAGCCCAGCCCAGGCCCCAGAAAACGTAAGTTTTAGTTAGAAAAACAATGAACATCTTTATTAACAATCTCTGAGGACTGGCCAACTCATGGAAGCAACCTGCAGTTTCATCCCAAAACTCTCTTCAAGGCAATATCCCTCATTCCTAAGTTCTGGAAACACAAAACCATGCTAGTATCAGGACTGCACCTTCCTTTACACAAGGGGGTTCAATACAGCATGTTTGCCAATATGAAATCCACAGAAACCTCCAAAAACAATCTGTCCCTCCTGAGAATTTTTTTTAAGGGAATTAAGGAAAAACGTATTTCATTGCACACGCAAGAACGAATATAGCAGGAAGGGGGGAGGGGGAAAGATTAAACAGCAAAAGCAAAAAAAAAAAAAAAAAGAAGTGTTTGGCATTTCTGTAGGGGGAAAAAAAGCATTTGGCATCTAAAGAATGAAGTGGCTTCCTGTGGAGCTGGTTATCGTGTTCCAGCTAAACATTTCTACCACATTCACTAACTGTGGTACTCCGAGCTCTTATATTTGATCATCTAATATGAAATAATACGATATTATTTGCTGTCTTTCAGTCTAATAAATAACGTGGTGCTTTGTTGATTCTCTACTATTACGAGGAATCGATAAAAGTGAAGCTGTTCCTGCAAAGGAACTTCACTGCTGGGTAAGAGGAAATCTGTGGCAATACATTGCTTCTGCTTCTTAAAAGACCTTAGCACAATGGCTTTGACTAAATATAGGACAAAAGTTAGGCCACGGCAAAATAATCCCCCAAAACACCTCCTAGAGGGTCATTGGACCCAATTCCACACCAGTTTTAGGGGAGTATAAATCACTGATCTCAAAACACTCCAAGCTGGCAAGCTCATGCACCTTCTCTCGACATCTGCTGGCAGGAGCATTTTCCTGGCAGCCCAAGGAAGGTCCGGCAGCCCGTGTAGAAGACATTTCTACACAAAGGGAGGAGGAGGAGAGGAGGAAGGGGAAGACTGGCAACACTTGCAGAAGGTGGGGGTCCTGATTCTGAATGCCTGATGAGATACCAATGATCTGATTTTTTCAAAGCTCTCAAGTCCCTTCAGCTCCAATTTATTTCACTTTGAATTGATTTTTTTTTCCCCTCCGAGATTCAGAACTTGCAGCCTGGAGGGCATTTTTACGTATTCATTTTCAACCATCAGAAGTGCAATCGAACTGAAATAACAGTTGAAGGTAATTTGGGAAACAGTCAACAGACACTCACCCTCCTCTAACAGAGAACACCACGTTTGTGGCCATCACAGCTCAGTTCTGATTTACAGGAGAGCCGTATTCGTCACTATCATGAATATGTAAGATAGAAGCTGTCAAAAGCCGCAAAAAAGAACCACTGATGTGAAAAGAACCTACAGACTCAACCCCATAAATTGAGAAAATTTGTCTTTCAGAGAAAATGTCTTTCTCACGCTGGGCTGAAATTAACGGGATTTCTTGCCTGAGTATGTTGTATGGACACAACTGAGAATGAGGAAGATCAGGCCCATAACTTCTACCAGCAGAAAACAATTATTTAAAATACTTGCTGCCTTTAGAAATCAATTGAGCAAGAAATTAGAAGGGGAGAGGGAGCTTTCAGAAACAGTACTAAAATTTCATCACTTCCTCGGTAATGCCAACCCCGTTGTTTATAGCAAAGTGTTCTCTCTGCACAATATTTATTTGCAAACTGCAGAATATATTGAAAATATTCTGCACTGCCAAGGCATGGTGGCTACTCATGTGTTGTTTTCCTTGGTCTCTTACTTGTATGTTGCTACCAGGCAAGGTACCAATGCCGTCTTTCCAGTCTAAGGCACTCAAGATATCGTGGTCTGCTGTCGGGACGCTGATGATTCTCTCCAAGACATTCTGTTCCATCTTTCTGCTTAGTCTTTGGGCTCTTTATTTAATTTTAAGAAAGAAAACTAGGGTGTGAAAACAAAACAAAAGGCAGAGAATAAACAGGCCTGTTGCTTACATTTCGCCAAGGGTTTTCAGAGCAATACTAGTTTCAAAAGATGGGAAAAAATTACAAACTTGCATTTTGCCCATGAGACTTCAGTAAATATGAATAGAAAGTTCAGAGCTTTAAGCTTATGTGCAGTTTGAGGACAGTAAGATAAACCAGTAAGTTTTAACAGTTACTTGATTTGTATAACATTTTTGCCAATGGCAATTCACTGGCAAGATCCTGGAGGCTCTGGATTCAGTAGGAGTTTTGGTCCGGATATTAGGAATACCAGGATTTAAAATTACAAATTACAAACATACAGGTGTATGCACAAACAACTCCTACACTATACACAAGTGACAACTCTGCACAATTTGAGAGGGAGCAGCAGCCTCTAACAGCTGTTGCCAGGTCCCTCTAGGCCCCTCCAGGGCCATAAAGCCAAGGCTCTACGCTAAAAATGCTATAAAGCTCTTAAAATGCTTAAGCTTCATGTCTTGCTTTCGCATCCCAGCAAATAACCTAATGGGCTCCATTAAAGACTTGACTAAAAGCCACACTGCTGTATGGGCTCCCCATATCCAATTACTCATCTATTTTTGCTGTAGACACTAAAGAAACACTGACCATAAATTAACTGTACGTTCCTGTCCTTTAAACATAACCTGAATATTTTCAATCTACGAACATAACTGGTTGCTTAAAATAAAAAGATTCACAACCTCCCCTTGAACTGGCAGCTTTACTGATTTTTCCAGCGTGAGCAAAAGCACTGATGTTAAGTTCCAAGAAGCAGAGCCCAGCTGACAGGTCTATCTGCATTTCTGCAGGAATGGGGCAAAACTGCCCACTCTGGGGGTCCTCTGGAGGTCTTCACTCTGACATTTGGATGCTCCAGCTCCACAAGATCACCCTGAGCTCCTTACTCAGAGTAAGAGCAGTCAGCACCCAAGGACCACGTGCTCCATCTGCCTTTGGCAGCTTGTTCTTCTCCTGGAACACTGGAAAGTGCATAAAGATACGTGGGCAGGGCAGGCTTTTAACTGCTGAGCACTTCAATTAAGGCAGGTGAGCTCCACTCGCGATCTGAAGCCTTCTGCACGCTACACCTTCTACCTACAGGCTGAAAGTGTCAGTTTAATTCAGCCAAAGGCAAAACCACAGATCTGATGCAGGATAACATGACTTCTGAGCACTCCTGCAGCTCTAATTCAAGCAATCTTTATGATTACCTTAATTGGGTCAAAAGCAGGACAGGCGTTTGTAAACTGTCACATCAAGTATCTTTGGGTATCACAATCTAATCCCAGCAGGAGGAGCTCCTCCTTTTCTTCCCCAAAATACAATACTCCTGTACAGAGGACAGATCCACAGTGGCATCTCATCACCACCAGCTGCCACAGGATTTATGCATCGCACTAAATAAGCCCTGTGTGGGGTGATATTGAACAACCGTAGCCAAAAGCTCGCTGGACGTTAATATTTGATGTAGCCTTGTACGTCTATAAACACGTGTTTGCAGCCAACGTTTTGATGCCAACTTCAGCAAGGGCAAACCCATCACTTTTTAGATGTTAGTCTTTGCATTCAGGCTTTAAAAATAAAGAAGCTCAAACACCAAGACTATTTATAGAGGTCCCTCCGGGAGAAGGAGTTTGGAAGATACTTGGACAGATGTAATTAAGTTGTAGAATTTATTTAAAACTGGGCTCGGAAAACTGTCAAAAATCACAATGTAGAAAATAATCTTGTACTAACCAGAGAAGACCTGATACAACAATGGGCCTTTTTCATCTCTGTACTTTATAAATCCAGTAAAACCCCTAGAAAAATATAATAAGGAAATTACTTTTCTTATAATGTACCCTATCAGTAAAATCTACAATAAAATCAAGATAGCCCAATAAAAGGAAGCAAACTGTGCAATTAAAAAGACAGCAGAAACTAACTTGAAACATTTTGAAGAGCTGTAGTCAGGCACGACTGTCCCCATTTGTCCCTATCTGTGATTGCTTTTCATCTTTAAGAACCAGAAACATTATCGCAAAAGAAGATTTAGCAAAACTAAGATGAGTCACTCAGTCCCAAGCCGCAGATTGAGATTTAGGAAATGATAAATGACTACCATGCCTGCAGAGATAATGGTTCTTAATTAATATGCCACCACCCAGACCTCTGTGCTTTCTCTTTAGATAAGGAATCCACGGGCAGAGGAGGTCAGAAATACTCGGGTTTTGATCCCGTTTCTGCCACTGAACCACAGCTCAGCCACGGGAAACTGCTTCATCTTTACTGTGGAAAAGCAGCTTTGGGTTTTTTTGTCCATCCTGCCTTGGTTAAGAGATGGGGAAAAATAAACGAGAAAGAAAAAAAGGCACAAGTTCATACAAACAAATAAAAGAGTTAAGGCTTAAATGGGTGGATGGGAGTTCGCTGTATTTCTCTATACACCATCAGAGCTAATGGGAAGAGAAACATTTCAACAGAAATCCCATTTCAGATGCTGCCAGGTTGATTTCCAATCACATGAGGATTTCAGTGTCTTTATATGAGGGTAAATGTGAGAAACACGAGGGTGCAATAAACCCAGAGACTGTAAATCACATAACGATGCTGAAGTTTGCAGCCCTTCTGGCTAAGCCACCACGTACCAGGAGGCAGAATCCCATTCAAGAAGCAGCTGGCATCAAGAAAACCATCTGATATTGTGCTGTTCAGGGAAAAACTGACTTACAAATCACCTTTCTTCCCTGAAACAGAATGGGAAACGTAGCAAAGCTGGTCACTGAATGCAGTGTAATTTATATGTTCTGGCAGTAAGCTGGCATTCAGGGCTCCGTGCATCTAGGGTCTAACCCCCAGCGCGTCAGATCTGCCAGTCCCTTTTGTGAGGCTGGGGGAGAACCGAGCTGCAATATAAGCAGAAACAAAAAAAATATATATATTTCCTGACTTCTCACAGGGCACAACTAATCCGGTCCCAGGAACTGCTTTGAACACTCACCAGCTCAGACACAAAAATCATTTGCTGTGGTGATGACCGATGAGACTTTACTTGCCCATCAAAACCTCTTACTCACCTCAGGCAAGTAATATTTTGCAAGGCTGAACTAATAACATTACCAAAAAAACCAGCCTCACCTCCAGGAACCTCATCAGTCAGGGACTGCAATGAACTTTCAGAGCCTGCAATGGAACCCTACCAGTGCCTCAAGAGAAAGTGTTAGTGGCCACGGGCAAGCATTTAACGGTGTGAAAAAGATTGAAGTGCTTTCACTATGTCACTGAAGGGGAAAAAAATAATCAAAAAAATCAGAATTGAGGAACCCCAGGCTCCACCCATTGTACTTCCTATTAATTTTTGTTTCTCGTGAAAAGAGAGAAAAATTATAACTACAAATCAAGGAAAATACTGCTCTGAAAGATTAGAGGTGGGAAATGGTCTAGGAAAGGAGAGGGATGCCTTGGCCCTGCAGCACGGGCTGGAACGGAGGAGAAGCAAACGCGTCTTAGCTCTGCCACAGGACCACTAAGATAAACTGCTCTGGTTTTCGGAGTTTGCCACGTTCATTCGTACAATCCAGCCCTTCCAAGGTTACCCTAAGCACACAGTAATGTAGGGATTATGCTTAGGTGGTATTGTGCTGGGAGACAAATGAACAGATACCACGGCAACGCGACTTAAATCAATTTATAAGATCAGACAGCAATATTGTGAGCTCACTCTAAACCCAGCAGCTGATCCCAGTATTAAGCCCAAACCAGCACCGTAATTCGTGAGCTGCTCTCTCTCTCCCAGTTTCCTGACACAGTTGTGTCAAAAACACACACGTACGCAGGTTTATTTCAGCTGTCACAAGAACAGCACCCGCACAGGCTGCTCGCTACGTGAAAGCACCTCCTGCAAAATGCCTGTTTTATACACAAGCCCGTTCCCTGCCCAGCTCTCCCCAGGGAGCTCACGGAAACGCAGGCGTGCGGCCAGGCAGTGGCAGCTCTTCTGGTCTGACATACTCAGAGCAGAGCCTGTGACACACTCACTTCCTCACCTCTCTCCTTCCATTTACGTGACACCCTGGAGCCAGCGAGGAAGCAGCCCTTCTTCTCCTTCCCACAGCAGGAGCTGAAGGAGCCGCTCGGTGCTGCGCTGGAGAACATGTCCACCTATTCCAAACAGAAGGGGAGGAAGGCAAAAGAAGGTAACAAAACCTACTTCCACATCCACAGAGTTAACGCTTTCTGTTCATTTAATGAAAGTGAGGAACGCAAGGGCATCTTAACTTCATTTTTCTAACTTTCATTAAAAGCGTTGGGTGATGAGCTGCTTTTTCCCAGCTCTTCATCTCTTGCACAGAACGGTGGCTCCGGGGGTGGCACTCGGCCACTGACACATCCCTGTGCAAACCTGACACTCAGGAGACGGGGGGACATCTCGGGGACAGGGACACTGCTCACCCCAGTCCCTGGGAGCCACCTGTAACCACTGTAACGTTTGCACACACTAATGAACATCACCCAGTTGATTCCTGCTGCACAGGAATCAATCGCCACAAACACTCTCATGTTCAGGAGTGACCCAAAGCCCTCCCTCGCGAGATTTCTGCCATTTCTAAATCTGATCCCATTTCTACAGCAACAGATGCAAGATATAAATACTTTCCATCACTTGTAATCAGAACTATTTTCACTCAAAATTTAATGGCCTGGAAGGAAGCTGTAAGATTTGCGATTCAAGATAAAGTCGATTTTGTGACAGCATAAAAATTGTAGTGCTGGGGGAAAAAAAGAAGTGACTCTTCTAATGAAAAACCAAAAGTGCAGTCACACCACTTACACGTTTAACTAAGACACAAAGAATTAATTTTGCAATAAAACACACTCTTAAAGTGGAAGTAGTTAATGAAAACAATCAAGTGGAGCACACCATCCCCCATAACGTTTTGTAGTCCTTCAACATTTCTGATGTCTAAAAAGGCTGTGTTTTGGGTGCAGGCTCCCAGACACACGTTTGAAAGGGGACACCAAATCCCTGCAAATATTTGCTTCTGTTCTGAAGCTACTTCACGACACTATACTTTTCTGAATACTCCTAATTTTCTGGGGAATAATTAAGGTTGGTTATCTAAACTCGGAACAACCACTGTTAAGGTGACTAGTCTTAAAACCCCAGAACTCCCAGTACCTACTCCTCAGGTTTTTCATGTGTCACACTGACACCAACAGCAGTTGTTTCACCTTGAATAACACACCTCAAGTATTTCAAAATTGAAAAAGAAAAAACACACAGAGTTGGCGAGGTAAGCTTCAAAAATACCAGTAAGTATAGGCTTGTCTCTCAGATCCATTTGATGCTGAAGCAGAGAGGCAGAACCAGCCAAAGTGCCCACATTCGCTGTACGTAATTGTGCTACAAAAATTGCAAAACAGATTTTTCCTTCTGGTATTTGTTTTCTAAACAGCCTGGTGGAGTACACAGTCAAATCGTTATTTGCAGATTTAGCATTACTACAGAATGAAGGAATTAAAGTAAAATCTGGCACAGATGGCCATATAAAAACATCCCAACTTCTTTCAATTAAGCATCACATGCCTTCTTTGTGTTAAATACAATGAGAAATTGCAAAAATACTGCTGTCCCCATTGCAGGAAAGGTTGGGTCAAAAATTAATCTTCTTAGAAAATCATCTGAGTCTGAAAAATGAGGTGTTTAGTCAAGGAACTAATTAAACAAAAGCACTTTTTCAGATAATATGAAAAAAAGCACAGCTTGCACACATACATAAGCCATTTTCCGTCCCTATTCTCCCATCAGAAGTTCCACCAAGCACAGATGGATTGATGATATCACTGTCATGCAAGGTGAGTGGGGGGAGAGAACGTGCAAATTTCGTGTGCAATATTGCTGATATTGAGCCAACAATGCACTGAAGTATGTGCTTAGACCTGTTTGATTTCCTGAAGGATTCTGTGCACGCTTCGGAGCTTCACTAAGAGCATCCATGCAAGTGCCCAGAACCCCCCACTTTATTTGCTTTGACTACATCACCCAGCTTTTCACCTTGAAAAGTTATAACCCACATTTCCAGTTAACTCTTTAAAAAAGAGAAAAAAAGAAAACTCACCCACAATCCACTCAGGAGTACCCACATCTTCAAAATGTGATTTATAAACATCTCGTGATTTATAAAACAAGGATAAATAAATGATACCTTGGACTCTGATACCCCTATGTCAGCTTTGGTACAGAAAGAGTAACAAACCAGGGCTGAGATGCTATTTTTCTCCAACAACCCAGTACCATCCCCAATCCTGCCACATCTGCTCTCTCAACCGAGTGAGCCAGGGCAGCTGCAGACCCTCTCCAGGCATTTCCAAGGGAATTCCTTCTCAGTGTCCCTTCTGTAGCTGAGGGTGACCCACTGGGCTGGACAGAAATCTGTACCTGGTCTCATTATGAGCAAATGACAAGGAAAAGGGCTGCTGAGCAGGTAAGGGCAATGCACTGTTTGAAATAAATAAATTTAAAAGAATATACCTTTATGGGACTGACTTTTCTCCTATGTATTTATTTTAAAAAAAATAAAATGAAGGGATCCAATCCTATGCTATCTCATTTAAAAAGCTGCATTATGCCAAAATTACATATATTCCACCCCAAAAAAGGACATAGCTCCAGCATTTCCAGGAGGAAACCCAGGCTCCCACGCATGGGAGCGGACAGGAGGGAGCTCAGGCTCCGGGTCCTGCTTCTTGCTGCCGTTCCTCTCCAGCCATAAAGACATCCTCAGAACAGAGCCCGGGGGAGAAAGCAGCTCCTTAGAGCCACGACAAGGCATGTGAGTTTAGCATTAACAAGGGAAGCGAAGGCTGAAATAGTAGCTCACCCTATAAATTCACCGCAGTTATTTTCTCCCTGCTCCAGCATTCCCACCATTCACTTCCCAGCTTCTGGGGAAGTAGCAGAAGTAGAAGTAGCACTGCGGGGACTAAATGCAGGGAACAGTCAAAAAAACCAAGCAACCCCCCAACAAACCATTTGCAAAGAGGAGAAAAAAAAAAAAAAAAGGGTCACACAAAGACAGGGAGCAGCAGGAATGCAAGAGGAGCTGCCACGTACCGTTTGAAGAGCAGGTTGGAAGCCCCAGCACATCCCTGCAAGGTTTCCAAAACTCCTGTCTCCACCATCCCCACCAAAGAGACAGATGACTTTGAATGGTGGTGACTGTTTCCGTGCTTGGGATCATCACACGTGCCAACGGGACCAAACATCAACACACGAGGAAGCTTTGATCAGCCTCCCACCAGCCAAGAATGAACTCTGCTGCTTACGTTCAGGTTTCTTGCTTAAATCCCGTATTTTGTTTGATTTAAAAGCTACAGCATGAATAGAGTTATCAAAACACATCCTGTGTGGTTCATGAATCCAGCTTATACCTCCGTTTGCTTAGATCTACCATGCTTTTCTCTCATCATTTAGCTGGATTCAATCAGAAATTAAAAAAAACCAACACACCAGGAGATGAGCCAAAAGATGCTAAACCTTGTAATAAAACATCCAATCCTTGGAGGTGAAGTATTTTGCCAGTCAGTTGAACCATCCTCTGGAAAGCAATCTGCCAAATTTAGCGAAGCACATCTGGACACGCACCTCACCTGCGGAGCAGAGTTAGCCCTACTAATTAGGAAGGACGGGGTTGGGTTGGATCTCTGTTTGCTCCGGCTGCTAATTGATTCCACGTGTGGGAGCGTTCGGCTGCCAGCCTTCATTAACAAGTAAACATTTGGTCATTTCTGCCCCCCCCAGTCTCTGATCTAATTTTTCAACCCGCTGTGCTACCTTCTCCTGTCTCCTCCACCCCGAGACAACACACTGCGGGAGGGCTTGAGAAAAGACTAAAATAGATTAAAAATTACAAATTGTGAGGGAGAGGGAACGGTGTTTGTCTGGGGAAGGAGAACCGACGCTGCAACTCAGGAACTACCTTGTCACTCCACAGGATGACTAGGAACGTCCAGAGTAACTGCTGCTGTCGTTCCACCTGGTTTTCACCCAGTTTAACTGTGTTTTCCTGATACTCAGATTGTGCAATTCTGTTAATGGGACTCAGGCAGACTCCAAAACCCTTTCCTGTGCAGAGGCGAGGCATAGACCGGCACAGGAAGGCTGAACAGACAATGCCCCACACCTTCATCCACATCTCCATCACCATCTCCATCACCACCCTGGGAGAATCTGATCTCATTACCCACCTCCCAGTGCCCGGCTTTCAGCTCGCTGCACTTCTCACCTCTCAAAAAATACCAATATTCATATGGAAAAGGAGGACAAGGGGGTTACACTGAGGCTCTACCGTCAAATTCATACCCACCCCTCCACCAGTGGAATGTATCATCATACCTACAAGTGCTTAGACTAAAAGCTTTGCATGAAGATAAAGTAAGGTAACGGAGAGCCAGACCTTCTCCTGCAGACAAAACAACCCATTTTTAAGCCAACCATTATGAAGTCAAATTGCAGATGCTGTTGGAAATAAATTAATTCTAGATGCTACTTTTAATAATCGGTCTAAAGGACCACGCTCCTGTTGCTGCCTTAAACTGCCAGTAAATAAAGAATTGGGGATAAAACAGAGAGACAAACAGCACGGCAAAGAAAAAAAAAGCAAAGAATACACAGCCTTGGGCCAGGAGAAGCCAGGAGTCCTCTGCAGAGCACATTGCTTCGTAACCACTCGCCCGACTGCCACTTACTCACTGTGGCAATAAACCCCACAAAAGCGAGATAAATTAACCCCGGCCAAGAGAAACGGAACTGGCCCCGCACAATCTGCCCAGGGGTTGGACCCACTTGGACTCGGCAGCTCTAATTCAGGCTCCGTTTCCACCTCCAGACTCACCGTGAATGACAATGTATTTCAGCCTTAATGGGATTATTCGCAACGGAAGGTGCAATCAATTTTAGGCCAAAACTAGAGCACGGAGGCCAGAAATGTCCCACGTTTTAATTGCATCTGTAATTACTTTATAAGACTACAATCCAGCAAATCACCCTGGGGGGCTCTTCCTAATTATTATTACATATCTCACACCACCGAATAGAAACACTCACTGAGGAAAAGCCTGTCCCCACCCTCCAAAATACATAATTTATATAGATGGGACAAGGAAGAACAGGGAAGCAAAACGCTGATGCTTACAAGACCACGTCTCGTTAATTGCTGCGCAGTGAAGAAGAGTTTGCAGCATCAAATACCCATTTTCTCTCCTTTTACTCCTCATTTATTATATAATAAGACATGAAGCAGAGAGGCCTTACACAATTTGGCACAAAAGATCGGAGCTCTTGATCCCTTAATCCCTATTCCAGACCAACGTGCGTATGTTTTTGTTTCCTTTTTAAACTTTTCTGAGCAATATTTGCATAAATTGAAGTAAATGTTTCCGTGTTAAAAATCTAATCCAATTCCTTGTGGCACCAAGCTTCAATAAAACTGTCCTAATCCCTTTCTTCTGAGCCCTAAACATCATTAAGATTGTCCCGTGCCGATCTTTACCCCCAGCAGTGATTGATACTTTTACAGTATTATATTTATCCCTCTATTTATCTGGCACTGGCTCATAACATCTTGGTACTACTAGTTCTCATCTTTGAATTTGCTGTCAGAAAGTTCGATGATGTTTTTTCCACTCATGTTAAAAAAAACCCCTCTCTTTTCAAACTCGAATCACTCTGGTTTTGGCTAGGTCTCCAGGACCCCTTGCTATTGCACTGTATTTGTATATTCTTTAACTTTTTTTTTTTTTTTTTTTTGAGTTTTCACACTCCTAAGAAGTTGCCACCCGGGCTGGATAACCCCGATTTTCTCAACCACCTCTTGCGGTCAGAAACGGCCAAAAAAACCCACCCCAGAAACTAAATATGTCACAGTTTTGCTCCGCACCCCGCGAACAACTCCAGCTCGCCTTCCTAACCCCTCCTCAGCCCAGCTTTACAGCGGACTTTCCCCTTTTAAAGCGCTTTAAAACACACTTTCCCCACCCAACCGGGGCGCTCTGAGGGTGGTGGGGGGGGAACCCTGAGAGGTTTCCT
>JAHREE010150319.1:47066-62250 GCA_033628505.1 Tringa tobata | reverse complement strand
GGAGGAACACCCTGTGCTGCGAGAGGGCGAGGGCTCGTCGGGGCGGGGGGAGCCGGTGCCCGGGGAGACACGGTGTGGATTTAGTAGCTGGTCCTTGTGCCCGGCGGGCACCGGGCCATGGGGTGCTGTGATGGTTTATTCGGCTGCAGAAGCCACTCTGGTGATGGTTCTCCAGCCGGGAACACGGCGTGGCACTGCCAATGCCTCCTAAAGTCACCCCTTCTTGCTCTCTGGGCTTCTATGTGCGGGCAGAGGACAACACCCGGCAACGGACTGTCTAAGCAATTAGCAGTTGAGGGTGGTAAAGCCTAATTGCCCTGCCATCCTCCTCCTCCAGAGCCTCTCTGTGGTGGCACATCCCAGGGGACCTGCCCTCACGTCCCCTCTCGCCTTCGTGGTCCCACCCCACCGCGCCGACACGGTGGGAGCCAACACCTCCCTGTGCTAATTAGCAGCCGTTCATCAGTTTGCAAGGGGGGACGTGACCTGCGGGGCCGATGTCCCAGAGCTGTCACCTCCCTGCCCTCGCCGGGGCTGGGGTTACACGGCACCGTGCCCGTGGCACGTCTGAGGGGCGGCAGGAGACCCAAGTACCGTAAAAGGGGATGGGGAAGGGGGGTGCTGGGATGGGGGGAGAGGGGAATAAAGACGTTATTGACCGGAGACATACCCTCCGCCAGCCCCGCGGCGCAGCGTGGCCAGCAGAGCCCCCGCTTTGGCTACCCCGAGCCTTCCCGAGCCCTCTGCAGAGAGCTGGGTGACTTTCCCGCCGTGGCTTGGGCCGGGAGGTGATGGAGCAGAGTCCGGAGGCTGAGGAGGGGAGGGAGGGTCGCTCTGCTACATTTACCACTGCTCTAACACATCCACTGACGCTTTACAGCCTTCCAGCGTGGGAACGGCTTACACCATAGCAGGATTTATATATTAAAAGAAACCGACAGAGAAATAGTTTACAACTATGTACAATGAAAGGAAATCCATAGGGGATGGCTGGGTGTATATACATGAGTGTAGATTGGCACAGTGGCGACCACTCCAGCGTTGCATTTGCTTGCAAGGACCATGCACCTGAACCATGGGCTTCGCTGTTACAGTTTTTCAGCACAAATCCCCCAGGAACAGCCAAGGACAGAGGGTCAAAAAAGCAAAACAACTGTAGGTGGAGGCTGTTTGGATCTGTATGGTCCCAACAGAGGAGGGCAGCAGGTAAATACCTCTCCTGCTGCATTTCTAGCCTGTTTGTATCTTAGGAAAATGATTTCTCTTATTAAATACAATGCCTTATACATTCAACCAACAGCTCAGCTAGTTTGGGGTTGGTTTTCCTTTTACCCTTTCCCCTCTCATTTGTGCAAGGTAATATTTACAACTCTGGATCCCCACCTGCCTCCTTCTTTCTGGTGTCCCCATACGGTCAACACGAGGATAAACTATAGGAATCGGTATCTGGTGACAGGCACAGCGTCCCTTTTCCTATCATTTATCAGACACAAGCTAGCAAATGTTATAAATATAGAAAGTTGGGGTTTGTTTGTTTTTTTTATAAATTCCTCATTCAATAAATATCTAGAATTAAGCTTAACTAAACCCCAAGTCATCCAGGTCAAATGAACTCTTTAAAACAAAAGACACCAGAGCTGCCATCAGGACACTCCTGCCAACCCCTACACAGCAGCTGTATTGCAACCGAGCAAATGGGATTCTTGGAAATGCTACATGAGCTCTGCCTATTGCTTATCTAATTAGAGATGACATTTCACTGTCACTGCTGTGCATTTACCGAGGAAATTTCCTCTAATTAAACATAAAAAAAAAAAAAAAAGAGAGAGAGACTAGATCAGTTTTCTGCATGCAACAAGTACCTACCTGCTAATTACAGTGTTGCATGTTTGGACAAAGATTTTTCTTTAGCACCTTGTAGTTGTCAAGAGAAAGGGGCTACTGCATCCTAAGGGAATGCAGCACCAGCCCAAGGATGAGTGCATGGATGAAGCCAATGATACTCACTGAAAACCATGGGCAAACTTCTTAAATACGCTCTCTTCCCTCCCCTGGCATTCCCTAGCATTTGTTAATACTAAAATAAACATTAAAAGCATTTTCTCTACATTTAAAAAGACACACTTTTGTACAGAGGAGGCTAAAGTCGAACAGCAGCAATAGAGATGGGGGAATGGGCTGTACTTCAAGTGAATGCCATTCTTCCCCAAGACAAAAAAAAAATTAAAAAATCTTAATATTTAATGAGCAAAGAAGAGCTTGTTCCAGGAGAGGAGGTACTGGGTTGATATCCCTATAAAAATACACATCTGTGTGTCCTACGCTTAGGTTTTTGTGACTTCTTAGCAGAGCTTGAGAGGTTTAGAGAAGCAAACACTGAACGTCTTCGCTCGGTGGAACTTAAGATCCCCTTTGCTCCGGCTCTGGGGGAGCAAGCGGGAGCGCTGGGGAAACGGGATTCGACCAACATCCTTCTGGAGCGGGTCTGGGCTGTTGATGTAAAATTAATATTCCATTGAGAGAAACCTGATGCTACAGATCAGCTCGCGGGCAGGACGGCACGGTGTTGACACATCCTGCCCCTGTTCCTCCCACGGAGGGAGCAGCCCCGCTACCACCTCGCTTTAAGAAAAGAGGGTCCAAATCAACGGTGGCCAGGAGGGTTCGAAGAAAGCCACGTGTCTAAATGTTGAGAGACCCTTAAACGAACGAACTGCCTCTTTACTTCTGGCTCAGAATCTTTGAGGGACACAGAAAGCTTTTGAGAAACGGGTACTTTGTGTGCAACCGGCCCTTGTAACGGCGTGCGGGTGGGAAGGAGGGAGATAACCCCTCGCCCTCAGCAGGCTGCTGGGAGCAAACCAGAAGGGAAGGGGTCTGGCTTGCGTGGCCGTGCCTGCCGAGCGAGCGGTCCGTGGGTCCTGTGGTGTGCAGGCCTGGGGAGCAGCCGTCCGTCCCTCCGACCCGGGAGTTTTTAAGCAGCTGTACTTCATGACACACACATAGGTTTTTCAGCCTTCACTCTACATTATTAAGATTCCTCCTTTGGCCCCGTCTATTTAAATTCTGACCAGTTCCAAAACCCTGAATAACCCAAAGTGCTTCAGTTTGTGGAAACAGTTGCTTCTGCTTTCTCCGAAGGCAAAAGGCTAACGTCATCCTCAGAACACAGGTTATTAAAAAGAGCCAACGCCACCCCCCCTCCTCCGTGGGGCGTCCTCCCGCTCCCCGGAACTCCCAAACTATCAAAAGGGCTTTTCTGGCCTGTTCCCTTTGCTCTCCGGCAGCGCTTTGCAAATGACACTGTTTGTGTTTTTGCATCTGCATCCGGGCCGGCTCACTTGGTCGTAGCATCTCTGGGAGAGCTTGACGCAGCCGGTGGCTGGCAGGTAGCAGAGCAGGCAGGGCAGCACCAGGGAGAGGGCGCTCATGAAGGACCAGCGGGCGCAGCAGTTTGAGTGGGAGCAGGAGCAGGGGTGGTCGGCGCACGTGCCCTCGTCGTCCTCGTTGGTGCAGTGGTAGAAGACGCCCTTGACCAGACACATGCAGGTGGAGTAGTTGACCAGGTTCTGTGCCGAGCAGAGGCACTCTTGGTTGCACACCCAGCAGGAGGGCAGAGTCCGGGGCAGCGCGCACTCCTTGCACTTGCATTTCCCACAGGCTTCGCACAGCAGAAAGTGCTTGTCCAGCTCCTGAGACAAGGGGCCCTTCAGGTCCAGGGGTTTGCAGTTAATCACCTTGGGCTGGATGCGAACGGCTCTGGGGGAGGACTGCTCCGCCACGGGCGCCGGGGCCATGTGGTCCAGGAGCCTTTGGTCCGAGGATGTGCTGCTGCTGCTGCTGATGGAGCTGGGGCGCCCGCTGAAGGAAATCCAGGGGTGGGTGACATCCTGCTCGCAGCGCTGCAGGTGCTGGTTGGTCAAGACCAGTTCGTGGGGGGCTCGGGGACGCTTCTGGGCCGCCAGCTGGGAGGCGGTGGGGTTGTCGGTGTAGTCGTTCTCGATGTGAGTTGTCTTCATCTGGTCGATCGGCAGGATGGTGAGCGGGTGCTGCAGCCGCCCGTAGGGGATCCGACTGTCCAGCAAGGGCTGGACCATCACGGAGTTGGGGACAACAGTGATGTTGTGGGGAATCCGGGGCTCCATGGATAAAGCAGTCCGACTACCGGTGAAAAATCTGTTCTTAAGTATCCTGGGGGAAGGAAAGGAGAAAGAGCAGGGGTAGGGGGAGAGAAAGAGCGCATCGTTATTGATACCCTGCAACCCCAGCCCAAACGGGGCTCTCTGCTGAGACTGGTTATTGCACAGAAGGTCTTAGAAGGTAAAATTGTGTGTGAGGGAGTCAGAGCTCTTGCCCTGCTATACGGTGCATCACTCTGCCTTTGCCACCGTGCTCCTCTCCCTAACCTTGGCCATACACAGCTCCTCTGGTCCTGGGAGGGCTACCACTACTGCGGGCTCCTGAAGTGCCCAACCATCATTTTTACCAAGGGGAAGCATGTCGTAGGGTTACTGGTGTATATTGGCATGTATTTTCGTCAGCAAACTGCCTGAAACGACTTATCTAAGGTTTGGGGGGGTTTTCCCCGGTTGACTCCGATCCCTAAAAAACCTGATGTAAAGTTGTGTGCTGGGGGGAGCGTTGGCCCGGCACGAGGATGCTGCGGAGCGCGGGGCTGAGCACTTGTCCCACCCGCGGGAGGGTGGCTCGGTGTCAGCGGGGAAGTGTCCCGTCTCCAGCGGGAGCTGCTGGTCCCACAGGCTGCTTTCAGCCCCGCTGCGGGACCTGGGAGCTCTTGCCCGGCAGCTTGTCCTGTCACAAACCAGGGTGGGAGCGGACGGGGAGGGCACGCACACGGCTCAGGCTTGACGTGTCACCTCGCGCAGGTAATTAGGCACTCTTCGTCAAAACACTAAGTGGACTAATATTTAGCTGAAGTGCTGTTTGCTGGCCGCACCGGCTGAGCCATCCACTGCCGCAGTTTCTAATTTCATTGAAAGAGTGCAATTTATCCTGGAGGCGATCCAAAGATTCAGCAGCGGCGTAGGACAAGAAACCACAGGAAGTAACTAAACTTAAATCAAAGAACGGAAACGACTCGGTTCAAATTTAGAAAGTGCACATTGTTTTCTAGTAGATGTGCCATTTCCTCACGGGGTGACCTTTATTCATCAATAATATAATGTTGGAGATCAGTTTAAAGAAGCGGGGAGTAAAGCTCCAGGGCAAGTTGCAGGAGGGGAAAAGCTTCTGGTACCAAGAAAAAGGAAACAGCGAACAGCTTAAGGCATTGCCAGTTGTTTGTCTTCAGACAAACAAATTAACCTTTTCCAAGAGCACGAAAGATTTTAATATTACAGTAGTTTGAAAGAAAAAGTCAGGAAAAAGCTGCATCCAGCTACAACCGAGTCACACGTGAGAAATGTGTGTGTGAGCAAATGTCCACCTCTCCTGCAAGAGCATATCCCCCCCCCCAAATTTAATACAACGCTACAAAAATTGGAGCACGAACTATTTATACGTTTTTGGAAGGAGAGAGGGAAGTGCATTTTTACCCAGTGAAAAATGTTGCTAGAGTCCACTATTACATTTGTAAATCGTTGCTTTGATGGATGACTTGGCGTTTACGGGGCTGAAGCTCTGGCAGTTCTGAGATGGACAGGGGAGCGGGCAGACGCGGGGCAGGGAGGGCAGAGCGTGGTGAGCACGGCACAGACCCCCCGTGCCCTGGCACTGCGTCCTGCCCAGCCCCGTCCAGAGCACGAGAGGAGCAGGAGGAAGCGCCTTATCGAGCAGTAACGATCATAACGCGGTCCCTTCTGCTGTTGCTCTTCACTAGTTAAAATTCTCTGCTGCGTCTTTGCCATTCATGAAAATTTTTTTTTTCATTATTCATAGCTAATTGACATCCTGGCTTGAGAAACAGAAGAGTTTTTAAAGCATTAATTCCTATTTGCTGTATGTAAAAAAATAAAAAGCAGCAATGATTCTGACAACTGTGGGGCACGCAGAGGGAAAAAGAATTCAATTCTCTTTTGCACATCAGAATCCAGTGTCATGACATAAAAAGTACTTGCTGCAAGGCAGGGGTTAGCAAAATAGTCAGATCTGGATCGGCTGGGCGCTGTGTCTGCAGGAAGACTTTGACTTCACATTTTTTTTCGTTGGTTTTTTTTAAGGAGAGAGATGCAGCTGTGTTGGCTGGCAGGAGCAAGTGCCGTGGCGCTGGTCTGACTGGGAGGCAGCTGGAGGAAATGGTGGCACGATGAGCGATGCTCCCAGCCTGTCTGTCTGTCTGTCTGCTCCTGCCTGTCACCGCCAGCGCTGCCCTCCCTGCCTCTCCAGAATTTTTAAATAACCCGCAGCACGGGGCTCTGTGCTCCGGCCTGACCCCGCTCCCACTAACGAGCTCCCACTCGTTACGGAGTCTCTGGAGTTTGGTCCGTTCAGAGAAGGTCGAGGCTGGAACCCGTGGACCATCATGAGCCCGAGGTGTGCTGTGCCTTGAGCAGAGCCGTTTAGCCCACGGGCAGCACCCGATGCAGCCAGGCTGGTCTGAGGACGATTGTCCCCGAGACGGCAGCTCTGAGCCCAGGTGGCACACTGAGGGTGCTCAGCACCATTGGTGGCACCCCATGGGGAGCCCCTCACCCCAGAGAACAACAAGTGGGAGGGCAAACCCCCGTCACCCCCCAGGGACAGGAGCTGCACACAGGGGCTGGCATTTTGGCATTCTATTAACTCTGTAATTGCCTGGTCTGTGATGGTCCTGAGCTGGCGGCGGCATCACCCAGGAGTTACATCATTGGGTTAATTTGGAGCAGGATTTTAGCCACAGGCACCCGTAAAACACCCAACCCCCCCGGGGTACACAGACATGGCCATATGCGAGCAGACATCGAAAGATGGCTTAACTGAGATAATGCTAATCAGGATTTCAGAGTTAATTGTCACAGAAAGGAGATGGACTGGACTAAGCGCCACACTTTGGGATAGTTAACATTGAAAATTACTCATCTATTTTCATTAAAATACCGTATCAGATTGTCTAACAGGCAAACTACCACTGAGCAAGGGCAATGGAAGCCCTGGCTCGGCAAACTCAAAGACCCTGCAGCTATTTGGGCAAAAGGTCTACTTGGATTGAACCTCTGGAGTGAAGACAGTCAAATAAGACTCAGCTCTCCTAATTCCCAGATCCCTGCACTGAACACAACGTGTCTCTTGCCGAAGATCACCTTGAAAACACCATAGATACGTACCCCACCCGTTTTTGGTGCTAGGACACATGGTCCTTCAACTTCTGCCCTGCCTTCTCACTCCTGAGCGGAGGGTTTCCACGGTTAACTCCTCTCACCTTTTGAGCTACGCTTAAGGGACATAAATTTCTGATATTTATGGAATTTCCCAAGGACCATGACTACATTGCTGCTGATGGTCTTGTCTCTAGAAGTTTCGGCAGTGCAGTAAGATTGCTGGTGACAGATCCAGGTCAAACATCTCAAGTGCTGAACTAGAGAGTGACCTGTGTGGCGTTCCTTCTGCAAGGAGGTTCTCCTCCACTGGGATCTGCTCAGGTAACAGCAATGACAATATTTTTTGGTGTGGTTGCTTCAGTTTTTTGTGCCTCTCTGCTTCCACTGGCACGTACCTTGAGTACATATTTCCCTGAGCTGTTTCTGCTTTTAGCTTTTTGTCTGCATCCCGTGAAAAGAAAGACTTCAGCAAAAGGTATTCCATCTCTCATGGCAGAGAAGAAGAATCCAGGGAATTTCTCAGGTTAAGGACTTGTGCTGGACCAGAAGCAAGTCAAGAAGCCAGACTGCTCCTATGAAGCCTTGCAAGCTGAGGTGTGTCTGCCTGAGTTTGTGGATGGATCCTGGTGACTTCCCTGGAAGACCCCCAGAGGCATCAGAGCTTCACCGTTCCCCAGAGGGACACGTGTAGCTGCAACAAGTCTGAAACTGTTCCAGGATGATGGGAACAACACAAGCAAGTCACCCTTTGAAAGCCAGTTGGTATTCAGGCAGATATAAGGATACCAGATACTCCTGCAAACAATCACGAGGTGAGATGTCCACTCAGCAGCAGGAAAGCTCATTCCCACTGCAGAAGCAGGACACTTCACCCTTTTTCACCTCCCCTTCCATCATGTGTGCAGGGTTCCTGTCAGCAAGGATGACAGTGCCTTGAGCAGCAACCTTCTAAGAGGTATCTTAGAAACCGCAGCCTCTGCTCCAGCCACATCGTCCCTCAAACTAAGGGCTTGGGGTGACCTGGCAGAACTTAAGACCTTGAAAAGGGGCAAGAGCTGAAGGGGTGAAACCTCAAGACTCTTGTGCTGGCTCCGGGGGCCCGTGCAGGGGAGCGAGGTGGGGTTGAGAGAGGTCAGCTCTGTCTTGTAGTTGCTGGCATGGTCTCAGATATTGAAGTGGCTGAATTCAGCGTGTGGCACGTGGAACTGGCCACTCTGTGTCTGAAGCAGCCCTGGGTAGAAGTGGTGACAAACACAAGCTGGTTTTCCAAACAAGGAAAGCAAGAAAGAACAGGCTGAGATGTCCATCTCTCCTTGTCCCCCCCGTTAACTAGAGAGCCAGAAGCTGCCTGTGGCAGCCACCCTGGCTAACAAGGAAGGGGCTGGTTGCCAGTCGTGAGCTGTAAATGTCAACCCCCCTAAGAAAAAACATTTCTGCTCAAAGGGCTCATCTGCTGCGGTGAGAAAGGACTGAAGTTTGCGATGCCAGTGCT
This sequence comes from Tringa tobata, assembly GCA_033628505.1. Lineage (NCBI taxonomy): Eukaryota > Metazoa > Chordata > Aves > Charadriiformes > Scolopacidae > Tringa > Tringa tobata. The sequence continues at coordinate 53,502 of JAHREE010150319.1, read as the reverse complement.
GTGAAGAGACCTTCCCTTTCTGGCATTGGCAGTTGGGTACTGCTTGCAGACACTGAATTAATTGCTCAGATTAAACAGATTTAATATAACAAGATGTGTCATTTGAAGAAAACTGTAGCTTAAAAAAAAAAAGAAAAATGAAAGAAGAGATAATAATAAAGTACAACAGGAGATATAAGGTACTTAAGTACCATAGCTTTGCAAAAGCTACAAAGCTTTATGTAGTGCCTTTGTTGTCCACTGCACTAACCTGGCCTGACTGCATTTTAATTGAAGAAAAAAAGCCATACAGAGTACTTGTAAATAAAATCAGTTAATCTTTGATCACCGGTAATTACAGACATATTATAGCATTAACGTAGGCACAAATTCACTGGTTGCAATTGTACAGGCAATTTTCTGAAAGTAGACAACAGGAAGAAAAATTCATGAGTATGTTCTTACATCGGGATTTATTCATTCTTTAGAGGTAGGTGAAACAATGAAGTTCTTTTCAAAGCAGAAAAGTCAACAAACTCCCATGTAGAGAAAATTTCTCTTCCCCCATGCCATCCAGGGACTGTATGGTTGCTCACCACATACAATTTTCAAGTCAAAATATACTTCCTTCCAAGTGAGTAAAATTGGACTCAAAAGTCAAGTTCATAAACATGCTGCAGTGCTTGTTTCATCTCTTCATCAAGATATTGCCAATTTAAAATTACTATTGTACTAGGTAATTACAAGTCCTAAAGCTGTAGGAAACCAACTGTTATTTTAAAGTGTTTTGGTATTATTTCAGAGTCGAAAGTTTTGTAAGATTCTTTAGTCATATGAAATTAAAACACAAGTGTTTTAATAGGATTTTGAACTTGACTGTGTGATTTTATAGAAAGCTACATCCTTGTAGGCAATTCTGTGAGAAAGTCATATAAACCCCTGGGAAAGCTCATTCTCATTAATGTTTGCAGAACAATTTCTGAAGCAATAAGGTTCCAGTATCTTTATTTTCAAAGTGGAGTTGGATAACTTGTCTTCCAGTTACTAAAAAACAAAATGGATCTTGACTTAAATGTCTAATGAGTGCAGACACATATAATGTTTATAACTGTCTCGGCTACCTATTAGTTAATAATGTTAATAAGTTTTTTCTCACATGTTTAATGACATTCTAGATGTATGCAGTAACAAGAATAACGAGAATAAGGGACTTAGAGTCCAGAATTGGGTCCTGCGTGGAAGGAATCCTGCAAATCCTGGCCCTGGGAAGTGCTGGTGCGACTCTGACACATCCCCAGTGCCCACAGCCCTTGGGAAGTCAACAGGAAAACGTGCTCCCACCACCCACCTCCTCTCCACCCTGCACCAGGTACCACAGCTTTGCCCAACCCATCGCTGAAAGATGCAGAAGTTGTCAACATGCAGATGCTGATGTGCAAACGTCTGAACACCATCTTGAACATCGTAGGACAGAAAGGCCCCAAATGTGGTGCCTGGAGTGTGTTTGCTCATAGAGAGACCACCAGTGTGATCAGAGAAGCTCTTTCTATCCTTTTTAAGCTGCAAGTACCAGATCAGGGGTCACTTTACCCCCTTCTAATGAATTATGCCTTAATTACACCTCACGAGTAGCCCGTGCCTTCTGTTGTGTCCAGACAGCACCAGTGTCAGGGAAGATCTGTTTGCCTCAACAAACCAAGCCTTCTCCTGGGATCACTGGCACCGGATTGTCCCCTGCGTGTCCTGTAACCTCGCAGGTACCCCCTCTCTTGAGCCTGGACCTGCAGCCTGTAACGTTGGGGAGCTGTTGAACACGCAGCCGGTGCGGTGCTGCCCATCGCTGTGGTGGTGGTGGCCACCTCTGGGACATCTATAATGGTTATAATGGTAATAGGTGGGATGGAGAATAATGGTATGGAAGGAGCCACTTTCTGCCTTCTCACCATAAGCTACAGAAGCTTTTCTAGCAGAGTAAACCAAACTTGAGTTTTCAATATTCCCAAGAATTTTCCAAATCCTGAAGCATCACACACTACTGTGAAGAAGAGACAGCAGAAGGACCAGAGAGAGATGCCGTGCACTGGGGCTGCGTTAAGGTCTGAACTTCTCGCCTGGAGTTTTGCTGTGGGTCAGTGATGGTGAGGGGACGGACCAGAGACCTCTGAACCTCCTCACCTAACAGCTGGATCACACCTCCTCTTGGTTACTGCGATACTAGACCTGTTATTATCCATGCAAAAGCTGAATTACAGTCTCTGAAAGAGATGTGACAATCACCTCATTATGATTAACATATTTGTAGTAATAGTTGCAGTAAACGTACTGCAGAAATGTGCCTATTTTCTTTGCTATATGGGAAACAGGAATTTCTGAGACAATAGGGTGACAGGAAGACAACTAAAGAATGATAGAAGCTTTGCAGATAAATCTGAATACAAAGAAATTATCATAATTGAAAACAATATACTTTGAAGTCATATAATGCCAAGGGAGGCCATATATTTCAAGGCCCATGCAAGTCAACACTATTCTGAATCAATGGTAAGAAGTGCAAAATTCCTCTGATTTATGCTTTTAGAACGATCTCGACTGTTCTCTCTCCTGTGGTGGTTACACAGTCTAGAGAACCTTATCTAGAAAGTGTTGATCGTGGCTGCGTCCCCTGCTCTGGGGAGGTGCACAAGCCCTGCCTTACTGGTTCCACCACAGCGCTGGTGGCCAGGACCCACCAACAATTTCCAGCGGTTTGGAGAAGAGGGAAATACCCAGGACACGCGCTGAAAATGAAGCCGGGGTGTCTGGTGTGAGACCTGTCCTTGCTATCCAAAAATACTTGCAAATGGAAGGTCCATAGGGCAGCACAGAGTACGTGCACCCAGTGGGGCGGCTGGCGTGGAGGACCAGGCAGGGTCTCACCAGGGATCGCTTCCACCAGAGCGAACAAGAGGGATCAAGAAAGGACTCGCTCCCCCGAGTCCCTGCAGAGGAGGAGCTGGGGACAGGGGAACACATTCTGCCCCTGCCTTTGTTTGGAAGTAAGGACATCCTCTTGTCCAGAGCTCCCAGCAGCGAGGAGGGACACGCTGCTACCGACGGAAGTCAAAAGGTTCAATAAAAGCTTTTAATGAGGGAAGACGACACTGGAAGTTAAAGGAGACCTTTCAGTAAGCATATGTTTTTAATGTGCGATTAAGAATAATATATAATGTTGGAGTTCATTAAGACTGAGTTAGGCTGTCTGAATTTTGAGTCAAGCTTTAAATGTTTTAAAAAAAAAAAAGCAGCTATTTTCCATAGTGTGTATTAATATTAACAAAATATTGATGTGAATTCTTCTTATTCCCTACCTTAGCAGCCTTATCTATCTAAGGACAGCTAGAATTTTCTCTACAAGCAACAAGGAAAAAAAATTAGAAAGCCTATTAGGGAAACCTGCCATTTTTAAAACGAGACACTAAATTCTTGCCAGAGCGTAGAAATTCGGAAGCTGGGAAATGAGACCTGTAGACTTCCAAGAAGCTGTCTCTGTCCAGCTAAAGCCTGTTCCTGTGATGGCAGGGAATAAAGCACATTTTGGCCTACTAACGTTCAGCCCTCTAGGGACTCAAATTTCTTAGTCAAGGCTTTTTATTGGATATGAACATTTATTTTAAGGCCAGAAAACTAAGCTCAGATACAATCTATTAAGCTAATGGTACTAAATGATAACCATATTAGAAGGATTTTATATTTTCTTAAGAAATACATTGTATAGCATTTAAAAAAGCAAAGAGTTCTTGTGCAACTGTTTGCCCACAAAGAGGCAGTTTTAAGTACTGGGCCGAATTTGGAAATTTGCATAGCAATATGATTAATGATTTTTTTTGCTTTTACAGTTAATATCCGGAAAACTATCAGAACTAATTGGAATATGGAATATCAGAACTAATTGCAATATTTGGAAAACTAATCAGAATTAATTATTGCTGTAGTGTTGCAAGGGTTGTAAATTTAATTCCACTGAATTCTGATAACAGTATTTTTTGGGGGATGGGAGGAGAGGGGGTTGCTTCCTGAGACGTTGCATTTCCCCATGTGATTTGGGAATTAGTCATGATTCCATGAAAACAGCTTTTGTTTTGCTGTTTCAGGAGGAGAACAAATAATTTCTCCCCTGCACATACCTCTTGGAGAATTTCAAAAGGACTGCAGTATTCAGAAATCGTCCTTTTAATTTTATAATACCAATCTAGAGTCCCTTCTAGCAACAGAAAACACAGTAGCCCATGGAAAATGGCACATTTATCAATGAGACATCCCCAGCGGGGTTCCAATAACTGAGAACAACCCCTCCTCCTGCTATCATTCATTTTTATATGGAGAAGGGGGGAAGCCAGTCATCGGGATCATTGTGATTCAGTGCACAAATTGGAGCTTTATTCTTTAACCCCAAATAAAGAGAGAGAGAGAGAGAGAGGAAGCCTTAATAATGGGAAAGCTGGGGTTCTCTTTACCTAATTAAACAGTAATTTCTGAGCTGATTTTTGACATACTGTATCCTTAGCATGGCAGGGAAGAAAGGTAGGAGATGAAGAAGTTTTAAAGAATCTAGAACGTGCCTTTTTCTGCTCTGGATAATTCAGTGATGCTTTTCCTTTTCTCTTTCTTCCTCTCCCTTCACCCTTTAAAGAAAAACTGGAGGCTATAAAAGATTTAAATCAAGAAATCAGACCCTTGGTCACTTGAAGGAAAAGTGTGAAGCCTTTTCTTCCTGTGATTAATGCTTATATTCACTTGCACTTCCATTTCCAAGGTCTGTATTTCCAGCCCTGCTTTCCTCTAAGACCTTTGTGCCTTTTATATGCCCCTTTCTGTTTTTTCCATTCCCCTTCTGATAATGAATTTTCAGAACATGTCGTCTCTAGGCTTGTCTTTCTCCTGTGACGCCAGGACTGGTACCAGAAAATAAAATCCTGGCTTATCTTTGCTACGCAGTTGGTAGAGAAGAGCAACCAAGACAGGTTTTTTCCTCCATATATAATATATTCCATATACCTTTATGAAATGATTCTAGGTACACATTTTTATTACTTCTCTAGCCTTTAAAATATATAATCCACCCAGATTTAAAACTGAAGCAACCAAGTGTACAGCACGACAGGGAACAGAACAGTGATGGAATAAAGCACTGAGGCCAAAAAAAAAAAAAGAAAAAGAGACAGTTCTATGAAATAAAATGCTAAAGAGCAAAGGTCACACAGGAAAGATCTGACACACCAGTGGCTGATCTCTGAAGTGTCCTATTATGGAGACAGCTCAGAACTACTTGACACTAACAAGACATAAGGCTTTGGAAAAGAGAGGAAATGCGTATAATCAGTTCTCCTGTTCCAAAGCAAGAAATATCCAATTCTCATTTGTCAGCCCAGGTAACCAGATATTTGTGCTCCTTTTTTAGGGAAGGAAGAAGGGATGAAGGAGAAGACATCCCATCAACAGAAAGAGGAGCCTTATTCTGCTAGAACAGCCCTGCAAATAAACCCGACGCAAGTCTGGTGAAACCTGCCTGCCATATACGTACACCAAATGCAGATGTTGATGAAAGAGCACAGAAGAGAGGTATAAAATAGAAACACAAATGCAAATTCTGCAAGAAACAGGGTATTTCTTCAGAATGCAAAGTCTCCTTTAGGTTGAGAAGCACCAGGCAGCTATCCACTATATATATAATTATAGATAATTGCTGTTAGAAAAATCATAGCCAGAAATATGCTTGTGATCAGTGATCTTCAAGGGATTAGACGAATACATCTAGAAAGAACACAAGATTTTCCCTCGGGGAGCAGGCTTTATTTTTTTCTACTTAAAAAATATTTAATATTTGCTGGCAAACGCACGTCTCGTACTTACTTTAAGTAATTCAGCTAAGACCATCTCTCCATAGGCGAGTTAATCCTAAATCCGAGGCGGCCGAGGGGGGCTGGACCTGGGAAAATCCTGGCAGAAGCGGCTGGAGCTGCGGGAAGGGACCTGCGAGCGCGGCGCTGTCAGCGGCGGCCGCGATGCTGCAACCGCCGCTGCCTGGGAAAATGGCTATTTTATGAATGGGAGGGCAGCGCCTCCTCCTGCGCACGCGCGGCCTCCCGACTCTATGAATGGGTGGGCACCGGGGCGCCACCGCGCACGCGCGGCTGCCTTTTTTATGAATGGGGGGCTGGAGAGGAGCTCGCTGCGAGTCGCGGAGGACGGAGACGGCTTGCGCTTTTTTTTTCCCCTCTTTTTTTTCTTTCCTTTCCTTTTTTTTTTTTTTTTTATGAATGGAGGGCAGGCGGCAGCTGCGCATGTACCGCGCCCCCCGCCCGGGGCTGGAGGTAACGGCGGCCGCCGCCGCGGGGGAAGCGGGGGGCACCGCGCTCCCGGCCGCCGAGGGGGCCCCCGCCGAGCCCCCCGTCCCCATCCTCCCCTTCCCTGCCGGTTG
>JAHREE010150319.1:12500-42444 GCA_033628505.1 Tringa tobata | reverse complement strand
AGAGAACAAACCAAGCCCCTTCTCATTTCCTGCCCTATTTATGACACGTATATTTAAAAGCTTGCGCAGCACTGAAAAGACGTCTAAGTTATTTGTTTATTTGGTGCTCAGATGAGCGTTGTTTGTCATTGCAGATATGCCCCACAGAAAAGGTTTTTCTCTCTGAGAATGTCTGCTTTAAGACAGTTTAGTTAGGGATGTGTTTGTCTCTGAGGGCAGAGACCTTTCCAGGCAGGAGCCGTGTTCATGGGTCATGGGCAAATGCAATTTAACAAGGAAAGGGAGGAAGAAGGAGACTTGCTAAAGATGGGCTGGTCTGAGCGGTACAGAAAATATTACTGGATTTCAAGTTACGAGAGCGATGCTTGTTTTGGGGAATAAGTAGAACCTGGTTGTTATTGTTGCTTTGCTGTTGGTCATGTTGTTTACAATCTAATGCTGCCTGAAGGACAGGCAAGCACAGGAACTCTGTGGCTGTGATTCTGAAAATTGGCAAATAAATGGATAGTGGAAGAAAATGCAATTTTAAGAAAGCTTATAGAGAGGAAAAAATAAATTAAAAATCCCCCATCTACTGTTTTTAGTGCTGGAAACCAGCTCAAAGCTGAGGGACTCAAATGCCTGAGCAAAAAAAAAAAAAATTACAAAAAATTCTGCCCTGATCCCATCATTTTTCAACACCGAGTGCATAAATTCTGAACCTTGGTTTGAGTTTTGCCAAGTGTGCTGTGACGTTGCAGTAGTGTGAGAATCGAGCATCTTGGAATGAAAGGCTTTTCTACATGAATGCTGAGTTCTGTATTTCAGGGCCACACGTACAATGGACACAGGGGAAGCCCTTTGTTGCCCTACAGTGAGCATCTTCCCACGAGCCCCCAGCCACTGTGGCAGCAGCAAACTGCTACGTAATGGCAAAGAAGGCTGACACTATAATTATCCACTAGTTACAGGCAAAGCCCAGCTAGACAGTACACTCCTGATAAAAGCCCTAGCAATAAAACTGAAGAGAGGAAATAAAATTATTATTCCTGTGGGTGTGGTGGGGTGAGGAGGAGACGGGGTCTGGCCATATGGCTCTGGAGAGAGAAAACCTGGAGTAAGAAAACAGTATTACTGGTGTCACTGCAAACTGCATGAGACCTTTTTGAGCATAGAATTCTGAAATGGTTAATCTTTGAGTTAATCCATCTCTTCTTCCCGCCTCTATCCCTAACACATATTTGATGTTCTTCCCTCTGGACAGAGGTGTTTCTTGCTAGAGCTTGTGTTTGCCGCGCTCGGGTGTGTGTGGCTGCTTTGGACTGGAATTGTGTGGGTTCCTCCCAGCTGCCGTTCCTGTTTGTACCAGTGGGACCCAGTTTGGGTCAGGATTCAGAAGCTGGACTGTGGGTGACTGAAGCAGAACCCCGGCACGAGGGCGGTGTGTTGGTCGTCTGCTCTCTGGAACCTCCTGCTTTTTCAGGTTCTCTTTGGGGGCAGGAGGAGGTGAAGATGCACTCACTGCCCTGCTGGGGTGGGACGTGTGTGGGAGGGCTGGTGTCTCTCCCCACCTCTGCCATCCTCTGCTCTGCTGCTCAAATCTCCTTGTTCCTCTGTAAAAAGGAGATTGTGCTGCCGCCTACGAGGGCGAGACTGTCCTTGTAGCGAGGACTCTGTGGGGTTGATGAAGGCTGCCAGGGAGGAGCCTCACCTTATCAAGGGATTCTGGAAGCTGGGGCTTTAAGAGAAATAGCACTTTCCTGAGACATATAATGTGTTTATACGTGTTGGTGGTACCAGTGACGCAGAACTCTACATTCCTTTCTTGTGCAGGAAATTAATTGCTTATTCATGTCATGCACATTTACACCCTGAAATGGCCATAGATTTTTGAATGGGATTTCTTCACTGGGGTGAATTGTGGCAGTGCCTCAACTGCATTGCCTGTAAAGAAAAGCTGAAATGTTGCCCGTGCTGTGTGATAGTGGCTGCATCCTTATCTACTGTAGGGCTTTGCGTTATGTTGACCGTCAGGTTCAGGTCATATTATTTGTTTTACTGAAACAGTATGGAGCAGTGAAATATTTGCCCAGCTAATACTGCCTGTTCCTGGAACCTCTGCTATCTGCCTGTCTCTTTTTCCCTTTCCAATGTGGACAGAAAATACTCATCATCATCTTCTAGATAAACACTTTGCAGCCGACTTTTATATGTCCTGTAGTTAGTGGAAGAGCTGTGATTCCATGAACAGAGTACAGTAAGATGACATCCGAAATAGACGTTTTGTACCCCCCTCTGCTAACCACTGCTCGTTCCATAAGGTGTGTTTTAATTATTTGTATTTATTATTGTTATCAGTTATTTGTAAAGCCCTGGGAGTCTCACGTACTTAACAGCTACCACCCTGCTGAAGTAATGGTGGGTGCTAACGGCACCTCTTCCGACAGCCCCTCTCGGCATCGCCCGGGTGGTGCTGAGCAGCCACCTCTGCTCCTCACCCCTGCCAGCGGGACGAGCGTGGTCAGATATCCCTCTGGTCACGTCCCTTAAACGTGCTGTGCCTCGCCCGGCCACAATCCCCCAGCAAACTGTGCACAGAGCGGGTGGGACATCCCAGTTAAGAGGGAACGGGGCAGCTCTGGAGGCCGGGGTCTGTCAGCATCTCGCACCCGAGGACAGCGGGAGGGCAGTCTTCTTCCCCATTACCTGTGGCAGGAGATGACATTGCACGAAGAATCCATGTGTGTAAGTGAGCACTGAGCTGAGAGGCAGAGATACAGAGTGTGGAAGGGGTTTTCCCCACTAAAGCTACGTAGCCTGCTCTGTGCAGAATACACATAACCTGCCTCTGGAAGCACGCAGGGGTTTCAAGGCTCAGAAGCTGAGTCTGTTGTAGAGGAATGTGTGTTAGTGCCCATGCTTTTAAGGTTATATTCCTTTTTCCCTCCCTTTAAAAAAAAAAAAAGTTCCCCTTACAATCAGATACGTTAAATGGCACATGCCTTTCTTCCCCTGGGCTTGCAAATTTGCACTTTTCACCATCACAAAATTATTGTATAAAGATTGAGCAAAATGCCCCAGGCTGAGCCCCGGGCCTGGTTCAGAGGGGTCGGGCTCCCGGGCCGAGGTTTTGGCTGTTTTGAGCTGCCCTCCCGCCCGGGAGAGCTGGCTCCATGGGGAGGGCCTGGCAGTGGCCACCGGCTCCTGGGCTCGCTGGGAGCAGCTCCTGTTGGAACCGGGCTCTCCAGATCCGCCTCTCCTGGAGTGTGGGCTGGCAGCCCTCCAGGGAGGGCGTGTGTGTCTTGGCCAAAAGCTGGCGGTTTAAGGAAATGCACGGTTCCTAATCTACCATCAGAAAAAAGCAAATATGCAGGCAATTTAGCAAAGTGAAAGTGCAACCCCCTGGGGAATGTGCAACTTCTGCTTCCAGAGCCGTTTTGAATGTGCAGCCATGTTCGGTCTTAAATCTTTGGTCACTTGGCATTTTACTGTCTTTAAGCTGGATCAAGAGCACATGTGTAGACTTGATCTGCTGAGGTTTTCCTGCACCTCCAAATCCTTTCTGGCTGGTGTTTCTAGGCTTATGGTAAGTCAGCGTGCAAGCAGCACTTCTGTGTGAAGAAGGAGCTAATTCCCTGCCCAAACTGATCTTGCATGTGGAATTTTCTAATTTGCTTGTAGTGGGTTCAAGCTCTCACAGAAGAGGTTGTTTTTAAACTTGGCCTTGCCCCTGGAAGCCAAAGGATGCCCTTATGGGTGGTTTTTGCCATATGTTGGTGATACAAGGAGGAGAACTTTTCCCTTCTCATTATTTACTTAACCATTTCTGTGCATGTTACAAGGGTGGAAACTGTAGATTAAAATTGCCAATTAAAAGTGAGAAAAGGGAATTTCAGTTTTTTATTACCTAATTCTTAGAAATGAATCATAAAACCTGGATGGCTGGATCTTTATCTTTTAATCTGCTGAGGTGATGTGCCCCTTGCGTGGAAATGCAGTGCTTCAAAATCCATCCAGGACAGCATCGTATATTTCTGACGTGTTTGACACTTGTGATGCTTCTAGCCGTAGGGAGAGCAGGAAAAATTGGACCTACTGATAAATTTACTGAAGTATCCTGCCAGATATTTGTCATAGATATGTCAGACAAAGTGCCTGCTTAGATGCAGAGATATTAGACTTGGGTGCAGTTCTGGCAGGGCTGTGTTTGTGAGCTTTTAAGATTCACGGGATCTGGGAGGACTGGAAATGATTGAGCTTGTTGCTCCCCTGGGAGACACCACTTCCCTGAAGCTCCCTCTTGCATCCTACCCTTCAGCCTCCCTGGGAAAAGGAAGAGAAAAGGCCATTCTTGTCACCCAGAAAGAGAAGGATGGATGGATGTCGAGGTGGACCCTGTGTTTGTGGCGGGTGAAGGGCAGGGCTGGTCCCATTCACGTGGCAATAAATCAGGAAAGAGTGTTCCTGAGCCTTATCTTGCTGCCTTGAAACGCCCCAGCCTGTAGCGGGGGCCTCTCCCCAGCCACTGGGCTCCCTGGCACGGGGGCAGCACATCTCCTCCTCTTGCTGTGAAATTACTTTATAAGCTTTGTAATCCACCCTGGAGGTGACTAAGTGTCGTTATCTCTGTTATAAATGAAGCTATCGCCGTTGTCCGCTTTTGCGGCAGAGATGAAAGGTCTGGGCTTCCTCCTCTCTTATCAGGCACCTGTTGCTTGTATCCAGACATTACTCACATCCTTTAAGTCACATCTTGTTTTGCATAATTAGCACCAACTGGGCTCATTTCCTTCCTTCCCTCCCAGTTCTGCTCCGTGGCCTTACCTGGCTGTGGGAATATTCCCTGTTATTTTTGAGTGTTAACACAAGGAATGGAAATCAGCTTTGGCTTCGGGATATTGGCTCGTGGAAGACGAGAAGGTTGTAGTCTGGTGTAAGGGATGTCCTTTAGTTTTGAGCTGGTGCTGTGGCCATGGTCTGTGATGGGAAATTCTGTACAAGTTCTTGATGAATATCCCAAAGAATATTAAACTGTTCAGTGTTAAAGTGACAGGATGGTGCTGGCCCATTTAAACCTCTGGACACCTGCAGCTAACTGGCACTGATGTGATAAAATACCCATTTGGGGTATTTAAAATACCCCCATTTGGGGGTTATTGGGTTGTAGGTTTGTATATAGGGTTTTTTTGAAGGATCGGGTATTGTTTGGAATTCTATCTGACTTGTCTGGCAACTTCAATTCCACCCAAATGTACTGTCTTTTGCACTTGCTTTTCAAAGCTGGTTTGAGGATGTTTTCTGATTAATGTTTGCTGTGTGCTGGCTGTCTCTTAGTCTCAACATCTGAACTCAGGATATCACAGCAATTTGCTATTCGCTGGGATAAACAAAATTCCATTGAGGTAAATGCAAATTCTGAAGCTGGTACCTTAACCAGAATACAGATTTTCAGACTGGTGGTTCTGTGTAACTGCAGGTTGCACAGGTAGAAATCCTGGGGGTAGAGAGCAGATATGGCCCGGTTGCAATGAATAAACAGGATTCTGAAGCTGCTGCCATCGTTGCTGCTGCCCAACTGGCAGAATGACAGGGCTTGTTATCAGGCAGAGACTCTGTAAATCTACGATATGGATTTTCCCATCATAGGCTCCAGGTCTGAAACTGGATCCACTCAGTCTCCTCAGAAGGGCTGCAGGTTATTTTCCAATCTACAGGAGTCAGGCACTTGAGAGTAGATGGGTGAGGGCCCTATGGGAAATATTTCCAACTGTTTCTGACTGAAGAGATCATCTCGAGGACCATAAGTTGTGAAATTTTTCTATTTTTTTCTGAATATTTATTTACGGTTCAGGTCAATAATCTCCAGAAACACGATTCTGCTTACAAACGAAATTCCTGGGCTGCATTCCCAGGCCTTCCCATGTGACTCGAGCATTTTTAGCAACTAAGTGAACAAACGCAAACATATTTTCAGGACGGTGGAAATGTTGCTCTCCATGTTCTCTCCGAGTGCCTGGGAGCCCTGGCCCCAGGTCTCCTGAAAGGTGACAGGGGGGAGGTCCCTTCTGTGGAGCATCTCATGTCTAGGGAGGGCTCGCAGTCAAAAGGCTGGTCTGCCCAGGGTGGGCGCAGGGACGTTGGCCATAGGCAACTTAAAACTGTTCAGGACAACACTTTGTCCCATGGTCCCACTGGACACGTGGAGCTTTGTCCCCTTGGCTGCATGGGGACGCAGGACAGGAATTTTCATATGGAGGAATTTGTGTTCCCTGGCAAACACAGCAATACCGTGGAAAAGCACTGACATTAAAAGTCATAGCGAGTATAAAGCAGTGCTTTACTCAGCCTTTTGGTGTTTGCGTTGCTACAGCAGGCCAGTTTGAGCCTGAAAAATCCAAGTATTGGGATTGTTCTCACTTCTCTGGCACCAGTTTATAAAGAGAGCCACAAATTATTGACAGCAGCCTAAAAAAATGCTGCATCCTTCCCTGAAACTCTCACTAATACTCACATTTTGGATAGAAAAAGCTATAACACTTTCCTAAAAAGCCACATAGTTTTTCATTGCAAGGCTCCATTTAGAAATGATGTTATTAATGAACAACACAGCAAACACCTAATTATCAACTTTATTTTGCACGTATATTACAATGAAGTGATTAAAGGAGATAACAAATCCATCCTTATTTTGGCAAGAATAGGATCTGTACCTTCCACCTGATATGGACAGGGACAGTCATCACTAGCAGCCATACTGAATTAATTGTATCACCATAAAAACTCAAATAAGTTACTGTTATGTTCTTTTTCCTTTTCCCTTCTGTAGAACTGACTTTTTCCTGCAAAAAAGACTACAGCAAAATGATCTCTGAGGTCTGTTCAGTTAAATAATCTATTTTCAGCTTTAAAATATTTTTTGTGGGCAATTAGTTTTGATTTGTTGGGTAAGATGTTGGGGCTGTTTCTTTAAAAAGAGCTGAAGTCCTACAATGCAAATGTACAAATCACTTGAGCTTACAGCTGCGGGATTGCCAAGGCACCGCTAATGTTTCTTTCCTGTTGCATTTCTGGACTTCAATTTATGAAACTTGTAGCAAAAAGGAACATATTGAATTCCAATGGAGCTGCTGCAGTAGTTTACGGTATTTCTGGTGACCAATTTCTATTATTTCTGAGATTAAGGTTTAAAATGCAAGCAGAACTTCCCTGAAGGTGGTGTCTGGCCGCTGTGGCTGCTTAGGTGGTTGTGCTGATGGAAAACAATTGGTATTTTGGTTTTTTTGTACTAGGAAACCATTCCGTGTTGTAGTTCTTTGCTGTTTTCCCAAGATTGATGATGATCAACTGCGCATTTTAACCACAGCTCCTTTGTGCCCTGTAGCACTAATATGGTTTGATGTGGCTCCTGTTTCCATCCCCGTGTAGCAATATTTAACTGCTTCTGATTTTGATGTGATGTGTACGTAAGACGCATATTACAATAGGAACAGATGAAATGTAACATTTCATTAAAGATTTATAACTCCTGAAACAAGCTGCAAGCTAAAATGTTCCTCCAAGTCGAAGTTCCTTCAGGAAAGTAACACGGCTCAGGCAACTGGTGTGGGTTTGTTCCCAGTTAACGTTTGGTGTGGACTCTCCAACAGGTCGATGGGTGTCAGTTCCCTTTGGCATCTCTCTGCCCGGTGATGGGCAGCTTTGCCGTTGCACCCTGCTGAGGGAAAGCCTTGGGTAATGCAGAAATTGAAATATCTCTTTACAGAGAGGTGCCAGGTGAAGGTCCCTCTTCTCCCTCCTCAACCCAAGTGGGAGAAGGATGTCTGTGCCCGGTGGCTTCTCGATGGCCCACTGAAGGCACCATCTTCCCAAAAGCTTTTTCCAGCTCTATCTGTTGGTCTAATAAATTCTCTCACCCCTGCCAGCTAAGCCTTGTAGACAGCACCCTTATAAAAGGAGCCCTGCAGCTCACTGCTGTCCTTAGGAGAGTTTTCCTCGCTCAGCGTCCAACCTGGGACAGCTGGTTTGGGGGGAGCCGAGTCGTGGGTCCTGATTTAACTCATCAAGTGGATTGACAAACAAGAAATCAAAATAAAGCAACTGAGGCATTTTGTTTTCACCTGATGGCTCTGCTCCCTCCTGCTGAAGGGCTGGTGCAGGGAGGGGCTGCACCTCCCCCCCAGACCCCTGTGGGCAAGGGGGGGGTCTGTCTCTTCCTGCAGCATCAGCTCCGATCCCCCTCTTGCTCTGTCCCATGTGCCTTTACTCTCCCACAGGGTAGGGCAGTAGAATAAAATTAACTCAGCCCTTCCTTCTTTGAAGTGTCACTGGGTATTACCGAGTCACATACTTGTGTATAATTACCATATTCTAACACTTAAATATTTTCCTGACTAATTTCCTCCTGTCCCTCTTTTGAAAATACCCAGATTATAGCCATTAAAAAGTTATAGACTGGAAAATATATGATTTCAAAGGATTTTTTTTAACACTTAAAAAACGCTTTTCTATGTGGCCTTAACCTGTTAAATTTCACAGAATTACTGGGATTTAGTGTTTTGGTTTTTTTTTTTTTCCCTCTTTCTTTAGAAAAAAAATCTAAAACCCACAGCAGCCCTAATGTTGTGTATCAAAATGTTATGACAGTTCTGCTGGGCCGAGTCCAGCAGTCCCTGCTCTGTCAAAATACCCATCACTTCCTGAAGTTTTGCCTAATTAATGGTGCAGTAATGTGGAAACTTAAAGCAGCAACAGAAAGAAAAGTAAATGTGAAATGATTTGCCTTTGATGGACCTCAAAAAGCTCTTTTTTTTATTTTATTACTTTGTTACTCATGAGATCTTTTTTAGGCACCTTCACGTTCTTCCTTTCTGCTGTCACTGGTTCTCTTCAGAGCTTTTCTTTCTCCCCGTGAGGCAGTGACCTTATTGATGTTGGAGACTCGCAGCCTAAGGATGAGCAACAGTCTGGGCAACGCATTTCAGGTGACATATTTCCTCAGCATGGTAATTAGCCCCAGCTACTGATGAACAAAAGCAGATAGTATTTGAAATTAATACGAGTTTACTTTTGCAAGACCTGATTTCTGCCCTTGGGGAGGGGAGGCAGGAAAGCACCACATTGTCTCTGCAGCGTGGACTTTAAGGTTCGGAGGAGGATGTGCGGAATGGGGAAAACGCGGGACTGTGGTGGGGGATGCCAGCAGCTCGGGGGTGGCTGGGCTCTGGAGACACTGTTCCCCCATCACCTCTCCAGAGGCTGCAGCTCCTTCTCAGCCCTTCCCAGCAACCATGTTTCCAGGCCAGCCTTGGATGTCCTTGCTGGTGACTGGCTCTTCTTCTCCCTGGTCTCTCTGTCACACCACTCTCAGTCACCAGGATTTTCCCACACCTCGGAATTCGTGTCCTCTGCTCCAGCTTAGAGCTGTTACATCTTGTTCAGTTCCCACTTGCTAATTAAGGTAACTAATTCATGTTCAGTTGATAACGTCCCTTTGTTTCTGTCCCTCCTTAGCTTTCTATTCCTTGGGTAGAATGTGGGTAGTTTGTGTAAAGTGTCCTCCTGAGCCTCGTCTTCCTGCTGGGATGGAGAGCTGAACTCAGGCTGGATATCCTGGAGCATGAGGAAAGGTGGGCTACTTGAAGACCATCAGGGGACTGGGGCATCTCTCTGCTGAGGAAAGGCTGAGGGACCTGGGGCTGTTCAGCTGGAGAAGAGCAGACTGAGAGGGGATCTCATTGATGCTGAGCAAGAGCTAAAGGGTGGGGGGCAAGAGGATGGGACCAGACTCTTCTCAGTGGTGTCCAGGGACAGAACAAGGGGCAATGGACACAAACTGGAACATGGGAAATTCTGTCTCAACATGAGGAGGAACTTCTTTCCACCCTGTGAGGATGGCAGAGCCCTGGAGCAGGCTGCCTACAGTGGGTGTGGGGTCTCCTTCTCTGGAGAGATTCACAACCCATCTAGATGTGGCCCAGTCCAGCCTGCTCTGGGTTACCCTGCTCTGGGCAGAGGGTTGGAGGAGATGATCTCCAAAGGTCCCTTCCAACCTCTGCCATTCTGTGATTCTCTTTTTTTTTTTTTCTTTAAAAATGGGAAGCTGTATTAAACGGTAGACAATGAACAGGATCTGATTAAGAAGAGATCTGTACAGACCCTGGTACAAAGAGGGTTTCTCCCCCAGGGTCCTCTGCAGAGCTGTGTTGGCATCAATGGGAGCCCCCACTTTCCACCAGCCCCAGGTCCAGGGCACTGTCTCAGCTCCAGCTCAGGCTGCGATGTCGGTGCCGTCGTGTGCTGAGACTCGGGAGGACACGGGGACAAGTGAGTGGAGTTTGCTGATCCTGCTTTGTGGTGTTTTGGTTAGCTTAAAAATATTTTGTTGTGAGAAACTCCAGATGGATGTGAATGTTCTCAGGGGTGGAGGGAACAAGTGAAGGGAGAAAGTTAGTCATCGTCCTGGCAGGCGAGAGCCGATGAGGACAAGCGCTGAATGATGCACACGGGCAAAAATAGCCCACATTTCAAATGCAATGGGATGTGACCGTCAAGTTCCTCTGAGGGGAAAATACTCTGAAGTCCTTGTGCACGTCTTCACAGAGGTTTTGGTGCACAATGCAGTGCAGGAGCTTTTCTTATTGGCTGGACAAATGGAAAAGGTTTGGGAAATGGAAAAAAAAAAAAGGAAAGAGAAAAATACCTAAGGGCTTATTGGCCCAGAGTTCCAGGAGTTATGATGAGATTTGTGTTTCAGTCCAGTCTAAACCCCCACTTTCTCAGTTTGAAAGCTAAGTCTACTGTCCATATACTAACCCATTCCAGGACTATTGAGTGATGTCCAATATTCTTTGAAAGGATTAATGTCAGAAGGGAAAAGTTATTTGTAGGGATTTTGACCTGTTTATTCATTGGTTTTGTGAATTCCTTTTCATTAAAGTATGTGTTGAAAGAGACTTGACATTTCAGCTCAAAGCTTGTCTTAATTATCGAAGTCATCAGAAGTTGAGTGGTTACAGTGTGGAAATGACCCTGAATTTCATAATCAAATCAAATTTTGGCCCCCCAAACTGTTGGGAATGTTAAATTCTGATAGTTGATCTGCTAATTGATATCCCTGACAGGAGCTTGGCAGCTGAAGGGGCAGGGAGCCCTCATCATTTTTTGCTGTATCTATACAAATTCAGTGACATGATTAATAAAATGACGTGGATTTATCCTACTGGTAAGATCCTGAGGGTGTTTTGGGCAGGAGCCCTCGTCCAGCTGCTGCCGACTCGACTGAAGGGCTCCAAAGGGTGTGGGGCAGGTTTTGCTGATGCTCTTCAGCAGTTTATAGTGAAATTTGTAGAGTGGTGAAACCTGAGGTTGAATGGAAACCACCTCCTTGTTCCACTTCTGTTTTCTGCATCCCAAGCAGGGAACCCTAGCACTGAGCTACTTCTTTTCTAAAAAAAAAGTAATATATTTTTGGGGGATGTCATGTGTCTTCTTTTTTGCTCTAGGTTCTCTTACTAAGCCTGAAATGACTTGTCAATGATGCCATATTACTTCTGCTTTGTCCAGGGAGAATCTAGTAAGATTCTTTAAGGACAGCCCTACCTAGGGCCTTTCTTGCACCCGCACCCCCTGCTAATTCCTGCAGGGAATCTGTGTTAGCAGTGGAGTTTCTTTATTGCTCTGTATTTGATGATCTTAGCGCTTACAAACAGAAATTTAATGTGAATGCAGCAATATCCCCAAAAGTGCCCAGTGTTTCATCAGTAGGATATTTGTGACAGGCGTGTTCTGGACGTGGTTTATCCCCATTTAAGGCTTTCATGCCTTAGGGATTGGATAGACTTGTTTTAATGGAACACTGTGTATCTCCAGTGGAAGTGTTTTTGTTTTCAAAGTCAAACAGCACATTGTGGACACATGGAAGTGTGTGGCTTTCAAAAAACAAACCACTGTTTATGGATGCTTAAACAGCTAGCGTAGGCCAGTTTGGTGTATTTTTAGCAGCAAAGTAGAGAATTCACCATTTGATACCGGGGAGGGGGGGATTAGGATTTGATGAAAATTCCAATTTCAGGTTTTGTCATTTGTTGCTTGGAGATGGAAAAGCCCTGGACTATTACACTGCTGTCTCTCTAGCCCTGGAATAGCAAGTGAAAATCTGCCAGGAACCCGGGATCTCGTGCCACTAAACAGACAGGGACAAGCTAGTGAATTGTAATTGATCCCAAGCGTGATCTTAGCCCAAAATGAAGCCAAGTCCTAGTCTTTGGCCTTGTAAGCTATGGAAGAGGATTGTTGTGAGTGAAAATATATCTAATGAAAACTGCTTTTATTATTAAAATAAAGTAGTATTATTAAGACAAGTAATATTATTCTTACTTTAAAGAGAATGCGTGCCAACATGATCTCTTCATCTGTTTCATTTTGGAGGACATGCTGACACTCCTGATTAAAATGTTACTGTTCGTAGGCATACGTGTAGTCAGGGCGTAACCATAGCCTGGGATTTAACGTATGCACAGGTGAAATTAATCCCTGATTTTTCAGGAGAGCAGTGCATCAGTGTCAGGGGTGAGGAGATGACTTCCTATGTGCCGTGGTACTTTGGTTCTGGGATGAAGTGTTGGCTCTGTAGCTGCGCGAGCTGCCAGTGGCCGTAGGCACAGCGCGGTGTGTGACAATGGGATTACTGTACAAACAGTGCTGGGTTCTTCACGTAAAAAATAAAAAAAAAAAAAATGCAGCGAGGAATTTTTAGCACGTTGTCATGCAGCACTCTCTGTTTCCTGGCTTGTACATTCAAGCTGTGTAATAATATTTATATACAAATGCTGACTGTGATTTTCCACCCCGGAAAAAGGAGATGTCATTTAAAAGCACTGTGCGTGATGTAAAGCAGAGATTTTTGACTTGCGTACTTGCATATGGTGTGGGTGTGTATTTTAATTGTTTAAAAAGAGATCATTTAAAAAATATAACATTCCTGCTACATAAGCACATTCTCCCAAAGTAAAGGTCATTTTGCTCTTCCAGAGTTGCTCTTGGAAGGGAGGGGAGGTGCCTCATGTTGTCTTTCCCCTGTTCCTACCTTCTGAAACTTTCTGAAAAACATGAGGTAATTGATTGTTGGGCTGACGCAGCTCCGAGACCGAGTTGGAGCTGGGACCCAGTAACGTGAGAGCTGCAATCATGACTAAATGTGTGTTGGCACATGGAAGAGCATTTTTCCCCCCTCCCCAAAGAACCAGGCTATTCGATCTCCCTGGAACCGACACCTGTGTCCTGCGAACACGCAGACTCGTTTTACTGGGTAAATGATGACATTGAGTCTCTTAAGCTTTTCTGGAGCCGGGATTCATAAACAGTTCCAAGGCGAAATTGCTGCTTTTTGGCTCCAGCCAAGGAAACTGTTCTGACATCTTGCCAGTTACCAGCACATTTCTGATCCTGGTGTCCCGGGGCCTTAGTTTTCCAGTTGAAATCTCTGCTCCTGACAATCTGGTGGTGGACTGTACATATAGAAAATAATGACACGCCAAGCTGAGGTGTGTACACTTGTCTTCTGATCCACACTTGACCAAAGAAGGTTGGATCACGGCTTTGTTTTATCCTGCTGCGATGACAGAATCCAGATGTGAGGATCCTAAATCTTTAACGTTCCTGTTTTCCTCCTCCGTAAACTCCTTGAAGGAGGAGGGCTGTCCTTCTGGATGCGTGGTTCCTGGTGCAGCAGGGTCCTGCACCTCTGGCTGTGTAGTGACGGGGTCATTGGGCTACAGGAGTACCTATGCCAAGTTACATTTCCAGATAATCAAAGAATCGTAGTTTGGTTAGAGTTGGAAGGGACTTTAAAAATCATCTCGTTCCACCCACTCTGCCATGGGCAGGGACACCTCCCAGGTTGCTCAAATCCCCAACAAAGATTGATGCTCTCTTGACAGCAAAACACAAGGGTCCAGAGAATGATAAGGTATTGGAATAAACAATGGGGTTCATAAAACCCCATCTGCTGACATGCCGTGAGACCTGCAGGTAACCAAGCTCTGCTCCCTGGCCAGCGCTCCTGCTGCACCTCTGTACTCCTGGTCTTAAATGTGGGTATTTTCCAGTTGCACATCTTAAACCCTGGAAGAGTTCTGCTGTGCAAATACCGCTGCGATGTGTGTGAGTGTTCACAGAGACAGCCCAGCTCTACCTGCTAGCGTGGAGCATGGGCAGTGCTTCTGGGCAGGCTGTAGGTGCTTTAAGCCCTGATTAACTCTGCCCTCAGTAGAAATATGTTTTTTTTTGGATAAGTAGTCTTCAGCCTCTGATCTCCCAGATGCTCTCTGGCCCCTCGCTGTGCAGCTGGATGTGGAGATGGCAGATGGTGCTCCACCGTGGTGCTGCACCTGTGAGAGGTCGGTGGCAAGGGCCAGCTCCCGATGCTGGTGGCTTTCGACTGGGCTCTTGGATGCCTGGGGGGAGGGATGTGTTATCCACGGCAGCTGGAGCCTATTTCAGGCATTTGTGGGGCTTTTTTTGTTGTTGTTGTTGTTGTACATTTAAATTACAGATACCGCTTGATAGAGAGTAAGTGGGATCCAATTTCCTCCCTCTCCTTTCCCCAATGAAGGAAGCACTGCACCATGAGGAGTGCAGTTAACCTTGCCCTGGCCCCGAGCGCGGCTCATTTTGACGGTACTTTTGCTTTCCTTCTTTAAACTCGGGAATTCTGCATTCTGGTGATTTGTGTGACTAGATGTGTGACTTTGTCACATCAACAATCACAGCGTTTGTGCCCCCGTGCCACGGCAGGCATGCAGTTTGTGTTTGGCTTGGCTTGCCTGCGGACATCTTACAAATTTTCCATTTTGTGAAGAATAAGGACACTTTGTGCTCTCAAAACAACTTCACTCGTTAGGCTTTGCAGTGCACTGCCTACACGTCAGAAGCCTGCCCAGAGCTCAGACCTGCAGTGAAACGAGCATTTCTGATCGCTCCTCGCTCCTCGTGCCTCTGTATTTTCATAAGTCCCAAAATATCTAGCCAACAGTTTGTCCTGAAGCCGGTCAGTGAAGCCTTTTGGATGGGACTGATGGTCCCTGAGCAGCTGCCGAGGGTCCGGGTGGGAATGGTGGAACTCTGGAGAGGTGCTGGGAGGATGGGTGGGCTGTTGCATGGCATTTTCCCAACACCAGATTGTCTCCCTTCATCAACAAGGGAAAGATGGAGCAGCTGAAGTTTGGTCAACCATCGCTACATTAGTCTTTTGCAGGTTGCTTGATACTGATTCCCTTTGAAGTGGTGTTTTTAAAAGAAAAACATAGAAATAGTTTTATGTGCTAAGTTCAACAGATGTTAAGAAAAATACTAATCCAGACCCACATCACAGAAATGCTCTTTAGCAGTTGGTGCAAGAGCTGCCCGTTGCTGTTGGGATGGCTGTGAGATGGACTAGATGATCTCCAAAGGTCCCTTCCAAGCCCTACAGTTCTGTGAAAGCAGGGTCGTGTTGTCAGCAGGGTTCATGGCATCAAAGCCCAGACAAGGTCCAGGGCTTTGCCCAGGATGAGCCCTCGTTCGATGGCTCTGGTACCAGCTACGGCAGGTTACTGGGGTCTCATTCGTGTTGGGAATCACATTCCATGACCTGAGACGTGTGTGTTTGTGCGCCGAACAGTGCTCAGGCTCTGTGTGTGTTAAACCACTCTCCAACTTGCCTTATTTTTGAGTCTTTCTGAGTGACTGCCAGCTCCGAGCAGGCGTCTTGCTCTTGCTTGGACTCTTCCCCTCCTTTACGCGGTTGAGAGAGAACTTAGTTACTGGGGAGCTGCACAGAGCTCCAGCGACTCATTAATTAGCGATCAATAGAAACTGGCTGATTCTGCAATATTGCCAATACAAGTGTTCTGTTCCCTTTTGCGGAGTCAGGGCTTTTGGGAGTGCCCAGCGGTGATTGCGGTTACCCCCACAGCATGGGGCTGTGCTGACACCCCCCACCCCCAATCGCTGTGGAATCGCGTGTTGGAAAGGAGGTGGAGGTGGCAACTGCTGTGTGTCCCAGCCCGGGAGGACACTGGCAGGGATTGCCTTTCCTACTTGGTCTTGGAGATGAGGAATGCAGTGAGGGATCCGGGGAGACGGGCAGGGTCTGGCTGGGCTGGCGGGGGGACCCCTCCTCTTGCCATTGCACCTCAGCGGGGCGTGTTGTTACCTCTGCCAAGAAAATGAGTCTTTCTTTGGGTACCCTTTTGCTCCCCGAATAAAGAGGTGTATTAACTGTCCATTTCCAATGGGCTTTATCTCCAGGCGGGTGCTTTTGGCCGAAGCAATGACTGCCTGGGAGGGGGACACTGGTATTACACAAGCAGAATAACTCGGCTTTAAAATCCTGGGCTGGACGGGACAGTGAGAGCCAGCACTTCCTCCCCTAACACATTCAAAAGCAGTTTTAAATCGGATTAGGATTTTAACAAACACTTCATGGTTTGCTGTCAGCAGGGAGGATCAAAGCCCAGGGAGGACTCTTCAGCTGTTTGCTTTTCCTTTATGTAGAAACTTTACCGTGGCTCCCCTTAAAAAAAAATAATCACTAAATACAATAAAAAACCCTTCTCAGAAAAGAAAATTACTTGACCATAGCCTAAAATAAAGTGCTCATTATCTGCTGATGTTTTTTTCACCATTTGCTGCTTTATTGAGTTCCCATTCAGAGGTGGTGCAGGGAACAGGGCTGTGTTCCCAGCTCCAGCTGAACTGATCCCGGGAGATCCCAAGACCAGACTACGTATATTATTAAAATAAGAGTAGGTTTTCTTCATGCCATTCAAGACAATCAGGGGCTTATCCTATTGGGGGAGGCTCAAGGCCCATGGCTACGATGCCCACAATTTGTTTGTAGGCTAATGCCTGCTTTCTCCTCCCCACGTAATGTGGTTTAGTTTAGAACGTGAACTAAATGCAGAATGATGGAAACATCAGTGGATGAAAACATCCACTGATGGATGTTTTGTAGGTGATGCTTTGCAGAAAATCATTAATTTGAAATGTTGGAATAGCAAAGAACATTTTTCAGGCTTTTCAGGCATACCATATTGTGGAAAAGAGACTTGGAACAGATGTACTCATAGTTTATTCCATTTATCATATTAAAAATAAAGAAAAGACAATTTCAGCTCATTTACTGCTTTATTAGTTCAAATAAACAGCTTTTCTAATCAATGTGTATGGCAAACACAATGCTCTCGTAATTGGCTGTAGTGGTTCCAAACTTAATGAGACTGTCCTTGTTTATTGTCTGGTAACAAGTCAGACAGTTGATACGTTGGTCTAACCATACCCTTCTATATTTTTTTTTGGTGCAGGAAAAGAATGACATTTTAAAGCATTTGAGGATTCTTCTTTCCCCCCATCCGTCGGAGAAAATGCAGCTAGAAATGAGAAGGGCTGTGCAGGAAATGTTCATGAAGGCAGGATCTAAACTACATCTAAGGGAGTCTTTTGCTCTTATTTATCTGGAGGTATTTATTGATTTATTTTTTTTTCCCTTCCTTTCCAAAAATACTGATTTAATTTATGAAGTGATAGAAGAGGCTGGGAGAATAATTTTACCTACGAGAGTGCAGTATTGTCCAACTAATTGCCCAGGAAACAGAGAAAAGATCTGCTGATCTCCCCCTGCAGATGTTTCTCATCTGGAATACAGACCAATTCTAGCCATTTTTTTTTGGTTACTGTTTATTTTGATGCTTTATTACACTGCCATTAACAGGAAGGAAACAGCACACAGAAATCCAGCAAGATGCTATTTGTACTTTGCTAACATTTATTCAGTAACAATTTGGAGTTTAACCCCTTTCTCCCCCTTCTCTTTCTACAATTGTGAGCCCTCGCTTCCTTGGGAGCAATAAAACCTGCTGATGGGTGCATGGGCTGATATCCGTCCTGGTTGGTATTCAACTACCCGAAATTTTATAGATGCATTTAATGCTCATTTCCAGAGTGTAACTAATAAGGACCTGTTGGCTTTTTTTGCCACCTAGTGCTTCTGTCCCTGCATTACTGTGAGAGGTTGGTACGTGTGAGGAGTGAGGAACTGTATGCTGCAGCCTCCTCGGCCAGAGGTGCCTTTGGTTTGTCAGAGAAGTTTCCTTGCACGAGTGGAATAAGCTTAAACCTTCTGCTTTTTGCTAGAGAGCTACCGAGGGCTGGGGCAAACCTGGCGTAGACTGACTGGGGAGAAGCAGGCGAATATAGTACCTCTTGTTTTTGGAGACATTGTGATTTAGATTTTAATTTTTTTTTATGAAAAGTGCTGAACTTGCTGATATTTTATGTGTTTGGTAGGATCATAGGTGTTCCCACGGCCGACAGAGCTTCAGATCTTTAGCACACAGAGCATTTTTGTCCCCTGGATTGGTAACCAGTGGTGCTCTGACACACCTAAGCTGTGATTCCATGTGATTAAAGATGTCCAGAAAATTAAATATAGGCAGAGCCAATAATTCCATGCTGCTTTATTTCTCCAGATTTCTGCTGTGGATGTGAACACATCTATCATGCACGCAGGCATTTGCACCCACAGATACGCGTGTAATTTAAGGCAATGCTGTGCTTGTAGCTGAAAATGGCCAGAGTCAGGTCTGTATCTAAACGGGGTGGCTGCGAGAAACCCTGTCTGATGGGAGTTGTGTGTGTGTTCGTACTGAGGTGGGGTGGAAGCCCTCCTTCCCCCACGCAGGCTCTGGCTCTGAGCAGCCCCCGCGGTACAATGGAGCTGTTCTGCTCCAAAGGGGAGCAGGAAGGTGGGTGGATTAGGAAAAACTTTATATTGGTAATTTTTTTTCCAGGGGGCCATGTCACACTCAAGCCCCACCGTTGCTTTACAGCTTACCAGGCTCCTCGCCCATCCCTCCCTGTGAGCAGAGGACCCGCTGTCCGTCCGTCTGCCCGTGGCTGTGGGTCCAAGGCAGGGCTCTGGTCATGCTGGGAGGCTGCGTGGGCCAGGGCTCTGTAAAGCATTACGGGGACGGTGGCTGCGGGTTAGAGCAGCACCGACAGCCTCCTGCAAGTGGGAAATATATTGCCTTTTGGTACCTGGCTGGGGCATCCAGACCTCCCAACATTTCATAATCCACAAATGGAAAAGTGGCACTTAAAATGAATTTATTCAGGTGGGAGCACTGTAAAGCACGAAAATAAGGCTTTTGAATTGCTCCACATACATTTGAGTGTCAATGAAAAGCTTTTTATTTGGTTTTAGAGCCAGACTTTCAGAAGCCAACGTGCCTTGTGGTCTGGAACCGAGCGTTACGGGGAGCAGATGGGAACGGGGCACGGCGCAGAGAGAAGGGGTTGCCAGTGGAGCTGCACGGCGGGAAGGCAAGAAAACCTTTGGGCGTCTCGTAGGAGAAAAGGGAGGGGGAGAGATGGGAGAGGCAGAACCCCAACCGAAGTTCCTTTGGGATTAACATGTAAGTTTGAATTTGCATGCCATCATTATTTATTTTTTTTTTTTTTTTACTCTTCTTCCCAATGCTCGCCAGCCTGCTCTGTGTGGCCGGTGTGTGCCACGCAGTGGGATCTCCCAGGCTGCTGGGATTCAGCAGCTCCTCAGCTCCCTTCAGCTGGAGAAGCTGCTGGTGCTCTGAAGACAAAGCAGAAGAGAACCGCAGACCCAGGGTGGAGATGCAGCCAGAGCGAGCAGGCACGGTTTTCCTTTAACTGCTTATTTAACTTGACACTGTCCTTAAACATAAGGTCATTTTATAGCCTGCCCCAGGGCTGCCAGGCGGAGGAAGTTACCTTGCGAAGGAAGGAACTAGCCCATACTGTCTAAATATTGTTGATTGTGTACTGAATGGAGGCCATGCCTTGAGGAATCTCAATAGTAGCTCTTTGTGCCCCTGGCCGCCTCCTGCCAAAGTACTTTCCATAATTAGGCGTAAAATATATTTGCATTCCTGTTGTCTTTGGTCCCGGACACACACCTGTATGTGTGCATATGTACATGTATGAGGTGTGAGCATATATATCCCTGTGCATTCAGAATATACGCTCCTGCCCAGCGCTCGTGAGAACGGCCGCAGCAGCCGACGGAGGTAACGGGTGCTTTGAGACCATCCGGGGTCGTGACTGAGAGAGGCAGGAGGAATCCATTGGATCCATCCCTCTGCCAGGCGAGAGTATAATCCCCGTATAGAGAGATACTGTATTTTGTCTGAATTGGAAGCTCCGGACTCAATGCTCCCTTTTTAAATTCATTGACGTTAGCATGGAAACCAGAAAAATGGGCTTAAGTCAAGAATGCAATAACCTCGGTTAAAACTGCTCTCCGTGGCAGACACTCATCCGCTTAGAGCCTTTCTGCTTGCGTGAAGATAAATGGTGGAGCAAAATACTGTGTAAAGCTGTATCACTAGCATATTTATAATACAGCGGTTGATGTACAACAGCTTTTCCGTGCGCGTTTCTCCCCGTCCCTCCATGATAACTACCAGCCAGACATTGATTAGTTCAGTTTGGGGAGGGGGAAAAACCAGTGGTGCAGGACGACTGGATACTTCAGCAAAGAGATTCCTGAAACGTGTCCAAGGAAGAACTGGGCGGTCACGTGGCGCTGGCTCCGTGCCTGCTTCCAGCTGCCGGGTTCCATGAGAAGACAGCCAAAATACATTAATTAGTCTGCTAACGCAACTGCCCTGTGCAGGCGATGCTATAGCTTTCGCAGCCATGCCATCGGGACAGAAGAGCTGGTCTGTACAATGCGTGAATGATGGCCATGATGCAACCTCCATGTCATGACGTGTCCCTTTCCTGAGGCTCCGGGGAGCCTACCTTGGTGGTGGGGTCATGCTGGGGAGACAGGGACAGGGGAGGCAGCCTCGTCCACAGTTGGGCTTTCCCAAAGTTCAGCGTGGCTCCAGACCCAGGGCTGTTTCCCACCTTCCTCTGCATGAAGTCTCCTCACACAGATCTTGCCAACAATGATTTGAGACAAATACTCTCAGACGGCTACATCTGCATTCCTATCTGTATGGCAGTCAGAAGAGCCACTCAAATTTACAGGGTCATCCTCACTCCTGTTGCAGAACCACTTGTAATAATTCTGCAGAAATTTGAGCACAGAAATCATGCCTCGGTCTAATTGTGAATTTACTTTTTCTCCGGATGCTTTCTGAGCCTTCAGGCACTTAATGGAAACACCAGTGCTCACACTTGGAGGGCAGGCTGGAAAGTTTGCGTGGGCTTGTGTGTGTGCCAGGGAGTCACTTTTTTGTCCGTCGGAAGCCTATTTCCATTATGCTTTTGTCAGACTTTGCCTCTGTAAAGGGGGATTTGGGCTTTCTGTGTCAAAGTGCTCTGCAGATGTTATCCAAGACCTTTACCTC
Organism: Tringa tobata; assembly: GCA_033628505.1. Lineage (NCBI taxonomy): Eukaryota > Metazoa > Chordata > Aves > Charadriiformes > Scolopacidae > Tringa > Tringa tobata. Next base: position 21,097 of record JAHREE010150319.1, on the reverse strand, counting down.
CAGTGAATGCTGTGGTTTGCACCAGGAACACCTACAAGCCATAGACCGGGAGCGAGGAAGGCAGGGCTGGTGCTCTTGCCCTTTGGGGGAAATGGCTGGTGATTTGTTTTTTTAATTCTTTCCTCCCTCTGCATTCACCGTTTTCGATGCGTGCTCGTGCACATGCTCTCTTTAACAGCCTGCTTTTCCTCTACCCACTTCCAGCTCCAAAACCTCTCTGCATCTTCTCAATGTAAATACATTTTAGCTGGCCCAGCGCAGGCTGGGGAGACAGTAGTGACCTTCAGCTGGGAGAAAAGCCTTTGAATTTGACCTAGTTTGCTGCAGAGCGGGTTTGGTGGTGGCAGGGCAGCTCTCTCCTCCCCTGCCCTCCTCTTGGTACATGTCCTTGGGAAGCCCTGGGGCAACGTGGGGGAGATGCCTCGTGTGCGTGGGAGAGGATGAAAACCTCAGGGCTGGAGATTCAGGGGATGTTTGGGTAGCTCGGATGCAGGCAGGCTGGCCACTGGGTTTCTCGGTAGTGCCAGTTTTTATATTTGCAGCTTTAGATGTTTGGACGCGTCTTAAAAATTCTGCTGTAGGTTAGTAACACAAAATGCCCTTCAAAACATACTGGTTTTTCATTTAACTATGTAAAATTTTTCTCTGTGGTGGGTTTGCTCAAGCCTCCTTGTGTGAAGGCAGCAGCTGCCAGAGGAACCAGGCTGCCGCGGCGCTTCCCATCACTGCTTGGTGGCACCGAGAAGAGCTGTGGTTGCTCGGCCAGGTCTTGCTTGTCCTTTCTAAGATCTTCTGGGCTGGGCTTGCTTTGTGTGGGTGTTGGTAACTCGTGGCACCACAGAGGGCCTGGCCTCTCTTTTGAACACTTTAAGAGGACAATCCTGAGCACAGAGGGGCTGTCACCCCCTCAGCCTCATTCCCCTTTGAGAGTGTGTGTGTGTATATATATATGCACACTTAAATTGAAGGTTAATGAATTTTCTGAGTCGCAATTACAATTCCTTTGTCCGCAACTTCTGAGACATGTAGAGTTATGTGTGTGCTTTGGACAAGTTATTTTTCTCTGTAGATTGGAAGTTTGGTCCCGCTGACGTTGGCCAGGACAGTAACTGCTACAAGGCTGTGTGGGGATCCCCCAGGGCTCGGCTGTGGACGCTGCAGTTAGTGCAATAGTGCAGTTCCTATCTCCAGGAGAAGTCGGCCAGTTATCGGCCGAAAGGCCAGTGCCTTTGCCGTGGTGTGTGCAGGGTTTCAGGCAGTTGGCTCACACCCACATCTCTGAGCTGCCCTGCACCGAAATTACCAGCTGCACGTTAAGCACTTTGAGAAACTCCAACCCAAGGTTCCACCCGGGTGCGAGCGTGGCTGTGGCTGTGTACTCACACTTCACCAGGAAGCAATGGCCAGATTTTCCCTCCAGAGACCTGCTTTGGTTTAAATTGCAGAGCGGAGGGTTTGCGCTCTGAGCATAACCAACAGATGCCTGACAGGTCAGACAAAATCAAGAGAAATAATTCGAACATGGATATTTTAGTGGAGTTTTTTTTTTTTAAAGACCAAGCAGGGAAGAGTGTGTTAAATGGGGATAATTTAATAAATGCACAGTAGAATTGTAATAGCTCTTTAAACTTTGTTATTTTCTGCAGTACTGGTTTCTCAGGAACACTGTGGGGTTCCCCTCTGGAAATATATTTGTCTTTTGTTAGGGGACATGTGTCTTTAAAATAAAGCTCTCTCCTTATCTTGAGTTTAAAGTGCAAAATTCCCAGGTTGGAAGCAAGTTAAAATTTCCTGTTCCAGCTGTGTCTGTGCTCAGTCTCAGGAGCAGATACTTGGCTGTAATTTATATATATTAAAAAAAAAGTAATTGGTATTGCAGGTAAAAAGGAACAACTGAGGAAAAACATTCTTTCAAAAGCCCCTCAAGCAGTTTTCAGGATAATTTGCACTTATTTCCGAATAACTCCTACCACTGGTCAGCCTTTAAAAATAATAAAACCCAAACCAACCCCACATCCCTGCTGATAAACACCATGGACTTGCTTACAGCTTATCTAATGCCTGAACATCTGTTTCTCCCTTGCCGAGAGGTTCTCTTGCGATGAGTTAATGCAATTCCCTACACAAAGGTTAAATAAAGTTGAGAGGCTCCGGCCGGTGGCCTCGTGCCACGGAGGCCCACGCCGCAAAAACAGCTTCACTGCAGAAATGTCCAAGTCTAATTCAGAAAGAAAACTCGGGAGGGGAAAAAAAGGTCACCCAGCTTAAGCTCTGAGCTGTGTAGTTGGAGGGGAAGATATTGTAATATGGGACGTGTGATGGGAGCAATGGGAAGAGCTGGTGGTGAGCTCTGCATCCTCTTCCTTCTGCTGGGGCAGCTGCTGGTATCGCAGGCGGCTCCTGCCTCCGCTGCTTTCGGCATCGGGGGGAAGTGCTGGGGTCTCCTATTTAGATTCTTCTTTCCACTGGGGCGTGAGTTGGCCCTGGGAGAGGAGGCAGGGTGCATCTGTGACAATTTGGTGGAATATCACCTGCTTGCTGGCAGAGTTATTTTGAAGGTGGGATTTGGTGGTTTTTTAAAAGAAAAAACCTCCGTGTAACTTTGATCATGATGGATTACACAGGCTGTCTGATCCAGGAAATATCAAATGTATATAATCCTGTAGCACTGACTCAATATTTAAGTAGCTGTAAATGCAGAATAATATGGTTGCCTGTAATCCTTTCTTTGGTCTTTCTGTCTCTCAACGACAGGCAGATCCAATAATATCCAGTGGCAGTTCCACAGCACGTGGCCCAGATGCTGCCATGGCAAGTGGTTAGCGTCATGATTGAGCCATCCCTTTTCAGAAGGAAAAGCCTCCTGCTCACATGTTGGAGTGGGCTTTTCACAAGAAGAACCAGCCCAGCCCCATCCTGCCTGGATGCTGAGGACTGGAGTTTCTGTAAGAGAACACCCCCCTGCCCCCCCCGGTGACCCTTGGGGCTCAGTTTGGTGTTTTGGGAGCAGGGAGGGACTGGCTGGTGGCAAGGACATCCAGAGCAGCTTGTGGTGGCATTTCAGTATCAAAAATCTCAAATGCTGTGAGTTGGGACATACCTCCTCATCAGAGGGCTGGGTTAGAATTCAAGGGTTAGAGTTCATAATACTTAAACCTGCAATAAGTTTCAACTTACTTGCATTAGTTCATTATTATTATCATTTAATTAGGTTTTTTTGGCTTGTTTATTTTCAGCTGTTCTGCACTAACCGTCGTGGTTAGAAACCTTTTTAGAACTTAAATTAAGATTTTGCCCACACCATAGTACCCCCACTTTCTGGACTTTAAGAACATCTCCATCCCCTGAGGTTCAAAATTATGAGAAAGGGCACCAGGATTTGGTTAAATGCAAGTGGCGCAGATTTGAGATAGAAGAACCAGTGAATAGAGTTAATGATGCAGTAAATCTTGCATCTAGCAACTGCTTCAAAACAGCCATGTGTCCTCTCTCTTTAGAATAATTGTGTTATCTGTTGAAGACCAGCTCTTGCAATAGGACAGGTTTGGGCCAGGCAGCTGCCTTTGACCAGCAGTTTTGGATGCAGAGAGGCCAAATTAAACCCCCAGGTTGGAGGCAGATACTCAGGAGAAGGGACAGGACCACAGCATGGGCTGCTCGTTTCTCCTTCTTCCCGGGGTAGGTGGCCTCTTCTGGCATTTTCTTCCTAAATCCTGGGTCTCAGGAGTACAAGATGGGGATGGCCTTTGGGATGAAGGACTTCCCAGAGTGACTTCTCTCCTTCATCCCCATCGCTTTCCCCTCGGGCTGTGCCCACCTGCAGTGCCCTGGGAGGATTGGTGTATTGGAGGTTGGGTAGAATCACACCAGGTTGTACAGCCCAGAAATCAGCACATTTGGCAAGAATAAAGGCTGCTGCTGGTCTCTGCCGGCGTCTCCCCCGCGAGCTGCTGACAAACACCGTGTCCACACTTTTACTTTTCTCTCCTTTCCTTCCTGTCGTGGCTTTCGGCTCCTCCGGCTCCGCGTCCTGCGCTTCACTCGCAGCAGCAGGAGCATCAAAGAGGAGATGCTGAACAAAACCGCTGCTTTACGACATGTCTTCAAAGCGCCTTTTTAAAAGTTCAAAGGACACAAGGAAAGGAGGGGGTGAAAATCAAAGGAAGATTGGGGGGAGGGAAATTGAAGCCTCGGCGGAACTGGATGGCATGTTTTCTGTAACGCTTTCAATGCCAAAATCCCCAGGGTTCCAGCACCGGCTCTTCTCGTTCCCTCAGGCTCCTCCTTTACTTGCACTGGTTTCAGTGCAGCTCGGCAGCTTCCAGGAGCTTCTGCCCCTCACACAGGTACGGGGCACCCCCAGTTTTGTTTTCTGTGATGAATTTAATGTTAGAGCAAACCTTCCCGTTCTGTTGCCTCCAGGCCAAGGAGGAGATGTTTGTTCTGCACCGGCTGCGAAGTCCTGGGGCTGGCAGAAGAGCTGCTCTCCCTTGGGAAAGGACAGCAAGGAGACGTGATGGCCGTGTGTGTGTGTCTACTGCTCCATCAACAGGTTTGAGATGATTTCTTCTTTTCTTCTCCCAGTGCCTGCCTCTGACAAGCTGCAGCTCCTGGGAAAGGAGTTGAATTGCCATTTTTGGAAACCTCCTGGGGAACTGGGCTCACCTTTAATGAAAAGCTTTTTTTTTTTCCTTTTTCTTCCAGAAATGCATCTCTTACTGTCTTCTACTGCAAGGCCAAAAGATTTAATCCATGTTTGGGAGATTTCCATCACTGGAAAGGGACCTTTCCTCCCGAACTAAGATTGTGGGTCCAACTCGAAGCAAGAAAACAGAAGCAAAGGCCACACCTCTGTATGAACCCCCCAGGTACTACCTAGGGTCTCTGTTTTACTTAGAAAGACAAGGAATACACCCAAATAAATGACATATATATTTCTTAATATTTGATTAACTCTCATAGTTGGATCATTTTCCTGCTTCTCTCTGCCTGTTTTTAAACATTATAGTAAAAAAGTGACATATGAGGCAGGGGAAAGAAGTTGGGCTATTTTTGACCGGGGTTCAAGCCCTCTTTACTGATGGGCATGTACCCACTGAGGTGACCTGGAACCACCTCACTGCTCTGGGGAGCAGAGAGGGGCCCAGGGCTGAAGCTAAAAGGGGAAAAATTAATTATATGAGAAAAGAAAGTGGGTATCAGTGAAAGGCTCGTGCTCAAAGGAGCTGGGAGAGTTTCCTCAGGGTTCCTTGAGCTGCAGAGGAGCAGCCTGTAGATCATTTGTTTCTGACCAGGTCTAAACCACCAGCCAACAAATGTGTTTCCTGCGTAGGGGTGATGGTGTTTCCTCATCCGACTGCTTTTCCAGAGTTCACAGACTCAACACACATCTGTTGTTCCTGCAGCAGTGCTCAATCCTCACCCCCCCAGGTAAGCTCGCCTAAACAAAGCGCTTTTCCCACAGACGTTTTCCAGAGTTAAGTCGGAAAACTGTTGCTGGGCACCCTTCTCGTTAATTACTTCTCCCATTTTTTAATCTACTGAACTGTGCACCTTGTGCTGTGCTCTCTGGTTTAGGCAGGCATCCAAAAACAGTCAGCAGCGGCGCGTATGTGGGAGATAAAATTCAGTGTGTGCTGTACTGTTGGGGAGGTCTCGGACTGCGGTGCGTGGGTGGTGGTCTGGAGAACAGCTAGGGCAAAGAAACAAATTAAATTACTTGTCTTTCACCCAGAAGAGGTCCCGGTTTCACTAAATGTCACTGAAAAGCGTGCCTCAAGGTGAAATTCAGTAAGTGTTTAATATGTCTCATCAAAAAAATAGTTTATAGTTTTATTTCTTGGTAACTATAATGGGGAATTTAAGGCATGTGCAGTAACTAATCAGATTGGAACTTGCCTCAGAGACTGGGGCTGGGACCCGTAAGGTTTGTTTACAAGAGGGGATTTGCATCTGAGCGAGATCCGTTAATATAAGCTCTTTATATAAATTGGTACGAAGCAGCACGTCTCAGTGAACTGTTGCCTTTATTTCCCTCGCAGTCGTCGAGGCCACGTGGGAGGATTTCCTTCCCAAATGTGCCGTTGGCAGTGGGGACATTCGCACAAAGTCACCTCTTGTGCCGTGCCAGGGCTGGGGAACGGTGGGACCATCCTGGCGGTGCCTGGTGGGCAGCACGGGGGAAGGAGCCCCATGTGCTTATGTATCACAGAATCCCATGGGGTTGGAAGGGACCTCTGGAGACCATCTAGTCCAACCCCCTGCCAGAGCAGGTTGCACAGGAACGTGTCCAGGTGGGTTTGAATGTCTCCAGAGAAGGAGACTCCACCACCTCTCTGGGCAGCCTCTTCCAGGGCTCTGCCACCCTCAACATAAAGAAGTTCCTCCTCATGTTTAGGTGGAACTTCTTATGTTCAAGTTTGTGCCCATTTCCTCTTGTCCTGTCCCTGGGCACCACTGAAAAAAGACTGGCCCCATCCTCTTGACACCCAGCCTTTAAGTATTTATTGGCATTGATCAGAAACCAGCCCAATGGATTCTCTCTCAGCATCCCATAATAGCACACACTTTAGAGGATGTGATGGCGTTTAGGAGGTTATTAATGGCTTCCCACGGGAACCAGGAGCCTTGTGATTTCCATCCACCTCACCCAGGGTCCAGAAATAGGAAGGGGCTCCCCACGTGAGCTCCCCACGTCTTGCTCAGCCACGGGGCCACCAACAGCAACGTGGGCTGCGGTGGGAAAGGCTCCCGGTGCTGGGATGTGTTTTCCCTGCTGGGAGGTGGAGGGGGGAAAGGGGTGAGTCAGCAGAGCTGCAGACGTCTGTCCGTGATGTCAGTGCTTCCTGCTGGCTCTCTGGTGCAGCTCTGCTCCTCTCCTCCCGCAGACCCTGGGCTCTGGGGTGGTAGGACAGAGCTGTTTGCTCTCGGGGCAGTAATGAAGACTTGATGCTCGATGGCAGCACCAGGGTGGGGCTGTCAGAAATGGAAAGGTGGATGAGGCGTTAATTGAATAGAGTTGAAGTGGTTGGTTCATGCTCTAGAGTGTCCCCCAGAGCAAGGGGAGAGACTCGCCAGCAGCTTGAACAAACACGTTCGGACCCTTCAGAGTCATTTGAACCCTGCTTTGAAGAGGCAAAGGGACAACATCCAGCACACGTCATGCGTCCCCTCTGCGGGAACGGACACAATCATTTCAAATAAGGGAATTTCTTGGCTCTGACGTGTGGGGTTTTCATGCTTCTCTGAGCTTACAAAGCCCACGAAAATCAGGGGCTGTTCTGGGGTCACCTCCAGCATCCCTGTCCCTCAGCCCGGAGCAGACTCGTACCCCTTGGCAGAGCTTGCTGCGCGAGTCGCAGGCTGTGAGGGGAAAATAAAGCTTCCATATAAGCAAACAAAACAAGACTTTGTCCTCAGAGCTCAGCAAGGACAAACTGTCCCCAAATGCCAACCTTGGTACCTCGTAAATCATTCTGGCTTGTTCCAGTTCGGGGCGTGTTGAGCTTAATGGGTTTGGGAGACTTCATAGTGGTTGGGTTGAGTGAGAAAGGAGAAAGATGCCTCTGTGGGGCAGAGGCTTTGGGGCTGCTCGTGGACTGGGGTGGCAGCGTGGGCTGATGTTCCCCCTGCCACTTGCCTGCACCCCCGAGGACAAATTCTCACGTACTGCAGAAACTCATACGGCTGCACCCCACAGCACGGGGGTGTGCAGGGGAGCATGGCCATGCCGTGTGGTGCCTTGGCTACTGCTTGCCCTGGTGTTGTTGCAGCGATGCTTTCACCAGCGGAGGTGAAAGGGAGGACAGGGAACTACTGGAGAGAGTCCAGAGGAGGTTATGAAGATGATGATGGACTGGAACATCTCTCTGACAAAGAAAGGCTGAGAGCCCTGGGGCTGTTCAGCTGGAGAAGAGCAGACTGAGAGGGGATCTCGTTGATGCTGAGCAACAACTAAAGGATGGGGAGCAAGAGGATGGGGTCAGGCTCTTCTTGGTGGTGCCTGGGGACAGGAGAATGGGAACAGGCACAAACTGGAACATGGGAAGTTCCATCTCAACATGAGGAAAAACTTCTTTGCTGTGAGGGTGGCAGAGCCCTGGAACAGGCTGCCCAGAGAGGGTGTGGGGTCTCCTTCTTGGGAGAGGTTCAAAACTCACCTGGATGCGGCCCTGTCCAGCCTGCTGTGGGTGGACCTGCTCTGGCAGGGGGTTGGACTGGGTGATCTCCAGAGGTCCCTTCCAACCCTGACCACTCTGTGACTCTGGGTTCCCACTTGTTGACATTGCTCTTCGTTTGGAAGCTCCTCCCAGCGCTGCATCCCAAAGCTGTGGTGAGCTCGGTGCGTGCCGGTCCCCCGGGGGGTGCTGCCATGGGGCAGGCACCGGTGATGGCACCAGGGGAAACACATCCCAGTGGGCAGCACCTCTCTCAGCCCCACATTTCCCTCACCCTGCTCCTCGGGGTAACTGTCACAGCCAGTGGTGATGGTGGTGTACCTACAAGAAGCGCTGAGGTTGCTGGTATTTCCTTCCAGTTTGCTGGGAAAGTGTGTATAACTCCACGAAGCAGAGTTTTTAAATGTTTTGGGTTTTTTT
>JAHREE010150319.1:0-7500 GCA_033628505.1 Tringa tobata | reverse complement strand
AACATCCTCCCGACTCACTCGGGGACATCCAGTCTAAAGCCTTCCTTCCTGCCCAAAGTGGAATTATCATTAACTCCTAACTAGTTTTCAAGAAGAACAATTTTATTATTTTTTTTATTATTATTATTTGTAGGCTGTGGAGTTCTTCCAAGAATTTTTCAATTTTTTACGAATGAAAATATAGTCTCAAGCAGATGCCAACTAAAATGCACTTACTTTATACCAGCTCGCCAAGGCACCGCGCCACGAGCTCAGCAACGCGACCTTTAAAATAGCCTTTCTAGAACAAGCTGGGAAGAACACTTTCTAAAAAGCCACAATTGCAGCTACTCTTATTACTCATAATATCCTTGATGGAGAGGAACTTAAAAATAATACTTAAGGAACTTTAAGCTTCAACAGCCCCCAGTAGACTTAGTTTATGTGCACTGCAGGCTTCCTTCGGGGGATTATAGACTCGGGACCGTGATTATAATGTTGACGATAACGTACATGTTCTAAATCATTACTTGCATAAGAATAAAATAAAATAAAAGGAGTGAAGCCTTTGCTTCACTTTTCTCGTGCAAGTGAATGGATCAATGATTTAGCCATTTGTTTCTAAAAACAGATACGCATTTCCATGTTTTCTCCGTGTATTTATTAAAATAACAAGTATTACATATGTAAAATGCATTCAGACAATATATTTCAAATTAGTAGAATACTTGGAGTCATCAGTCTAAATGCTGTTTTGTAGATGCATAATTATATATTGCTTCCTGGGATTTTTTTATAATATTCCAAGAAATGCTGAGCTACTATTTAATTAAAACTGCTGCTTTGGATCCAATTTCTTTAGGTTTTGTGTATGGAAATCTGACCCCCAATTTATATATTTTCATTAATATTATGCCGCAGCGCATGGACGTTTCTTGTAGCCCTTCCTGACCCTGCACCCGTCTTCTGCTTTAAAGCTGGGGTGAGGATGTGGAGTGGGATGGGGGCCCTGCTGAAGTCAAGAGGTCAAAACAACATTAAATCCAATCTGCTTTAGTAGAACCAGTGAAGATTTTGCACCAACAGTGCCATGACACTTAATTCTTGATTGAACGATATTTTTTTCTATCTGTGAATTTTCTGTTCTTAAACTGATTCCAGTACATTTGTTGAGCTATGGGGGAAAATTGTCAAAAAATTCTCTCTTCAACCCCTTTAGGGGGGGAACAGGATATGTTTTCCTTAAACCCATTTATTTTTACTTGTTTTTATATTCCTCTTGTTACCAAGCACATCAGTATTCAAATTTGTGACCTTATGAAGAGCTGGTTCTGCTGAGACCCTCTGGGCCCCGGCCAGTGGTGGGACGTGGAAGGGTTCGAGGTGGGACCTCTGAGCATCACCAGCTCCCTGCCTTGACCCGGCTCCTTTCCACGTTGGACTCAGCTCGCTCAGCCCTATGTTTCCTCCAGGTAATCCTTGACTTCCAAAACCTCAATCTCTTTCTTCAGTTTATTTTTTTCCCCAGTGAGGGGCTGTGCCCCGGGCGGTCCCTTCTCCGGGGGCTGCGGTGGGGACGGTCCCGGCAGGAGCCCTCTGTGCCACCCACTGTGGTGACAGGGACGGCTCTTCCAGCGAGGCCGGATGGGGACCACCAGTTTGGTTCTCACAGGCGACGGCTGCTGGCTCTTCGAGCGCATTGTTCTGCGCTGGCAGGAACAAATTAGGGCATTGTCTTGGCTCCAGGAAATTTCCTGTCCTCCCTTGACGAGGTGCCCACAGAAAGCCCCCGTCTGCCCCCACAGCAGCAAATCTCAACACCCCCCCACGGGGCCGGTGTCCTGGGGTGAGGTGGGTTTTTTAGGGTTGACCTGGGAAGCTTGCCTGCACAAAATGAATGAATAAAGAACTAATTTGCAGCTGTCTGGAGAGCTGGAACACCTCCATGCTTTGGCCAGGGTTTGGCAAGATGATGGGGAGACGGGACATTGAGCCTTGTCCTCCTTCATCCCTGCTAAAACTCCCTCCGAGCTTTGGCAAACTATGGGAATTCGGGAAAAGATGCCGGTGGAGACTCTGGGGTGAGCCTGTGCTGGTGCCTGGTCCTGTGTCCTCTGGGTGGGATGTCTGTGCCAGCAGGACCAGGCTCTCCCAGTGAGTGTGGGGGGGCTGGGAGATGTGGTGGCAGTGGACACCAGATCTGGAGAGGCTTTCTCTTTGTGTGTGTTTGCCAAGGGAGCCTGGAGGAGAAAACCAAGCAGGGAATCAAAGAGAAAATCCAAATGTTTGGTGGAGGAGGGAAAGCTGGAGCCCGCAGTGAAGGCAGCCTGGAAAATCATGGGGTTTTGGGGAGCCTGAGGGGGGAGAGGGGGATGAGAAGGGCCGGGAGGATGGGAGGAGGCAGAGAGCGTGGAAAGCAGCTTGGGGAAGAAGCCTTCTTTGCAGGAAGCCAAATTTTTATTATTAGTGCTCGGTTTCCTGGACAAAAGATTCTTGTTTATTTAAATACTCGTGCTTCACGGAGCCATGGTTCTCCAGACACAATAGGATCTGCTTTTTCTCCCTGGCGTTTTCTTTTTCCGTTTGCAGCAGGTGGCTAAAGGCCTGTGTGCTCTCCTGTAAGTCATTCGCAGGCTCCTCCTGGGGAACGGGGGAAGGCAAGCCCCGGGGACGAGGGGTTTCTTCTCCTGTCCCGTCGGGTCTGTCGGTGGAGATGCTGCTCCTCCGCAGCAGTACAAACCCTGCTGGCAGAGAGATTAAGATCTATCACATTGGAATAAAAAGGACAAAAGCATAAAAAAATAATTAAAAAAAATGAAACATCTAGAAATAATCCCTTATCACCCATCCTATGACACCTCCCTGGGCCATCCCCAGGCTTCCTTCACCAACGTGCTGACGGTGGCAGGTTTTCTGCTCCAGCAGCAAGGTGCAGAATCTCACTAATGCCGAATAATCTTGGCTAATGGCTAATTTGCATTATTCTTTCCATCCAGGGATGCACAAAGAATGCAAGGGGTTTGAAAGTGCTGTTGTGTGGGTAAGAGATCCAGTACTTGTGAAAGGTGACGTACGCACCCGTGCCAAAGCCACCCTTTGGGTAAGTTAAGTGATGTTCTGGCCCCACCATCTCCACGTGCTCTCCTCCGGGTGCTTCAGCAGTTCAGCCAGATTGCTTTTCACAGAAATCCCAGATTGTTTTCTGTGACAGCGGTTAGAAATACTTTTTCTTTCTGTGTTGAAATGTGAAAATCTTCCCCCAAATCATATCTGACAGCAACAGTATGAAATTTGCCATGTAGAATCCTGATTTATTTTTTTTTCCCCCTGTATTCAGGTATCTTGAGTTTAACACCAGATACATCCCTATAATAGAAACGAGACTTTTATTCCATAAAAGGATGGGAGACACCGCGCTCTGCTCACTTCCTGATTATAATTGTCTCTTGTTCCAAGTCCTTTGAAAAATCAGCCTTCCTGGATGTATGACAAATATAAATATATATTTATACTTAAGTTACTACAAAAGTGCAAATGTACTTAAGGCCCTCTGACTGCTCTGAGGTTGGACTTATGGCTGTCACGGAGGACAGACAGGATGCACAGCTGCTAAACCACTAAAAGCACGTACCACGTATCAGTGTAGGCAGTGGGAAGGGTTTCTCTGTTGGGATTCTGGAAAACTGAATAATTCACTCATGGTGAATGAATAAATAAAGCCAACCTACAATCAAGATAGTTAATTATTTTTTTTTTTAATGTTATACAGCACCCCAGTTTCAAATGATAAAACCAGCTGTTCTTCCAATGGTAAATACCTGGGGAAAAGCTGTCAGTGTTTTATGGGTGTGAATTTGGTTTGGTAATTTTTTTCATGGTAGGTAAAGCCACAGCTGTATATGGCCTTATGCCACATCAATGATATGTCAGCCCCAAGAAACGTAACTAATCCTTTTATTCCATAGCAATCTGCCTTGTGTCCTGTGCTGGACCTGTGTTTCTGCAGCAGGCTCAGTCCAGTGACCTCGGCATCACCCAGACCCCCAAAGCTCGGAGGATGGCCATGCTGGTCCCTTCACCACCGTGGTCCAGGTCCCAGCGAAGGTGGAGCTCCTCGCTCCTCAGGATGAGCTGGTTGCTCTGCCTCTGCTCCAGCAGCGGGATGATTTGCCGGCAGGTAGAGGACAAACGCATATTGGCTACAAAGGTGATGAGGGACCTGGAGCATCTCCCCTATGAGGAGAGGCTGAGGGACTTGGGGCTTTTTAGTCTGGAGAAGAGAAGGCTGAGGGGGAATCTGATCTTTTTTCAGTGGTCCCCAGGCTGCAGAGCTGCTCCCAGCAGAAACAAGAAACACTTTGCTAGAAGTGGTAGCTCTTGGTGCATTTTTTCCTGCTTTTTCCACCTGTGAGCCGAGGCCTGTGATTTGGCAGGAATTTTGCCTGGGGGGGCTGCAGAACCGAAGGTGGGAGCGCTCAGGAAGCGTCGCACAAACCCCCCGTTTTCTGTTGCTGCAGGAAGAGCCGGGAGCTGAGGCTCTGGGATTCCTGGCCTCGCACCGGCGTCTCCTTTGCCTTTTCCTTCAGCAGTTTGCCCACTTGCTGTCCTCCGCGGCGGTTCCCTCCCCCGGGCCTTGGGGAGGAACAGCCGGGGACCTTCGGAGGGACGGAGCCGCCGGGGATGGCGTGGGAACACACACCAGTGGGCAGTTGGTGGGGGTTTCCCTCCCTGTTCTTCCCAAGCCATTTGTTGGGCTGTGTGGCTGACAGGCTTCTGTGCACAAGCAAGACATTTCCTTTCTTTAGTTAGTTTTCTTTTCTCTTCCCCCCCCCCCTTCTTTCACTCTGAAACTTAGGATATATCTTAATGTTCTTCCAGCTGCCCGGGCCAATCTCCAAACAGACACCAGAAACCCTCATTTCCCTTCCTTTTTTATGTTTTTACGCCTGCTGAAGATGCAGATGCCTGATTTGGGGGCAATTGCCCAACAAGCGAGAATGACTTGGCTTGCTTCTATTTTATTTTTGTAATTTGTAATGGTAAGTGGAGCCAAGCCAATATCCGGCTGGACAATCCTCTGCTGCCTGGAGCCCCGGGGAGGTTTGGATCCGCCGCTCGCTGCGTGCGGAGCCCCGTTTCCAACACGGGCCAGCTCGAAACTGCAGCTCTGCATCTCCCCGGCACAGTTTTGGCCTCTTGTAATGTCTTTGCTCGGAGCGAGGGATGAAGAGTGACTGCTGCTGGGTGCAGAGATGGAAAGGAAGTGGGCTAACGCTCGTAAGCATGCCATTTTTCCTGGTGTGTGACCCAAAACTTCCTCCAGTCTTGCTGGCTGAATACCGTGCCGTTTGCTGGCATAAAATCAGGGTATAGAGTTACTTTTTTTTTTCCTTTTCCGTTTTCTTTCTTTTTCTTTTTCTCTGTTTTTTTTTCTTTTTTACCTATATTTTTTCTTTTTTCTTATTCTTTTTTTTTTTTGTTTTCTGGAAAGGTCATACTTTTACCTTTCCCCGCTTTCCCTTTCCTGGGCACACCAAACCAGCTGATGCCAGAGCTCACCTGTGGCAGTGGGAGCCCAAGGACTAAGGGACTTTGTTTGCTCTTCAGGCCAGCTCTGCCTCTCACCGCTGCGGGGGCGCTGGTGGCCATGGGGACAGCAGTGGCTCCTAGGTGACTGTGGAGAGCGTGTTGGCCCTGGTGATACGCTGAACCGCTCCAGCAAATCATCTTAAAATAGGCTTCAGATGTGATGCAGAAGAACCCAAGCAAAACACAGAGCCCAGCCAAACCCAAATTTATGCTTGTGGTTACTGAAGCTTGTGAGATCAATTTTTTGTTTACTTAAAACTGATTTCAAAGAGAGTTCTTCTATTTTTTTTTTTTTAATTCTCATTCTTGATCGTTGGGTTGGGGGATGGTGGTGATGGTGGCTCAGCACCGGTCCAGCCAGGGCTCAGCATCCTGCCGTCTCCCCCCGGGGCAGCTGATGGTCCCTAGATGGGCAGGGCACCAGGACCAGGCAGAAGGCAAGCAGAGGGGCAGACACGGTCCTGGACACTGTGCCTTGACACCAGGGTAGCTGTGGTCACTGCCCACGGCAGCAGGCTGGGCCCCTCTGGGAGGTGGAATGAGGGCAAGGAAAACCATGGGGTCCTGGAAAAGTAGCGGTGCTTTGGAGTCACTGACCTTCCATGAGGTCACCAGCAAAGGACCTTCTCATGCGAAACAACCAGGGCTAAGTTTGGATTCATGACTAAGTTTGGGGGGAAAAAATAAAAGTCGCTGCAGGACTTTTGCCCCGTGGAAGTGTTTCAGTGCTGGTTCTTGTCCTTCTCCCGCCCGGTGCCAGGGAGAGGAGAAATCTCCGGTTTACAACGCTGGAGTGTCTGTCCCACGGTTACACTGACTCTGGGGCGGGTTTTTCTCCAAAGTCTCATGTCCCACTGTCCCCCAAAGGCACTGTGGGACACAGACAAAACCAGCTGGTGGGTAGGAAATTGCTTCTCTCTGGAGTAAGCTGTGTGTGTAAATGCTCTGTCCCAACAGGCGCAGATTTAAGGTCCTGTGAGGGGTGTGAGCAGAGTTACAACCCGCAGAACAGGACCCACGGTCACTGCTCCGGGGACACATCCCACCAATCATCCCCAGCGATGCTCTTATTTTCATGAAAATGTGGAAAAGCAGATCTGAGCAGAGTTGGGGGGGTGTGTATTATTTCTAACTTTTGAAAAGACTGAAGCCAGCAAGTGTTAAAAGCACCAGTTCAGTTTAAAAAAAAAAAAAAAAAGGAGGAAAAAAGCCAACAAACAAAAAAAAATCCCAAACCTCACAAAGCCTCTGCAGAGCTGGCAGAAGCCGGAGCACAATAATAGCAGCAATGGCTGATTTAATCTTCTGTGTCATCCCGCATACACTGGGTTCACCCCAGCGGGATGGGAAAGCCTAGAAAGTCGCAGACGGACATGTTTCAGGACAAACCATATAGAAAATAAACATGGGGCATAAATAAAGCGCCGGCAGGAAGTAATGGTTTCCCAGGACAGAAACCAGAGGTGATGCTGGTGGCAGCCCCCCGGCTCCCCACCGCCGGCAGCACCGCTCGGGCCCCAGCAGGGACAGGGCAGGGAAGCGCCCACCTATTTGATTTAGTTTGTATTTTTCAGGAATCCCTGGCAGCGAGCTGTGTGGCCCCCGTTTGAGCTGAGAATTTGCCTGCAGCCCTCGGCATTTCCACTGGCCTGATCCCCGCGGGGCCGGAGCCAGCGGCTTTGTCTCCGGCCAGAACCCGCCGTCCCCCCGCGCAGTGCTGTGGTGAGCACACGCCGATGCCAAGCCCAGATGGAGCTGTTCCCCGCTGCAGATTCCTGCCTCTGGGTCCCGCGCTTTCTTCTTTTCTTCCTCCTTTTGACGCTTACTTATTTGCAGATTTGTCAGAGTTTAAAGGGTTGTGTCCTGGTGGCAGTTCGTGTTGGCCCCAAGGGAAACGCAGGCTCTGCCCGGGGCCGCCGGACGCGTGGAAAC
>JAHREE010150318.1:13140-39091 GCA_033628505.1 Tringa tobata | reverse complement strand
GTCTGGGAGGAAGGTGATGAGAGGCTGGGGGTACCTGGGGTGCCAGGGAAGCCGTGCTGCTGGGTGTGGGGGGGCTCAACGAGAGCCACCCCTCTGACCTGGCTGCTGCCTGTGGCAATACAATGGTGGGATCTTGGGGTGCTGTTACCATAACATCCTTATGCTGCTCCCCAAAAGCCACCTGGCAAAGGACACACAAGTTCATGGGTACAGAAGTACTGGGGGGGACCAAACCTCCCAGGTGGAGGAAGCAGGACAGCAAAGAAAACAGGGGTCTGGGCAGTCTGTGTTGCCAGTGGGCTCCCAGCTCTGTCAGTGGGGACCTGGCCCCATTGTCCATGATGCCATACAAATGCCATCGAGGCACAACTTGCGCCTCGAGCCCTTTGTGTCCTGCCCAAGTTGTCACATTGCAGCCGCTCAGCCCAGCGCTGGGGGAAGCTCTGCGGAGTCCTCGGTGGGTGTGAGATGAGGCCCAGACTCTGCTGCAGTTGCCCTGTTTTGATGTTGTTAATGGGACAAGTTGAATTAATTAAGTGCCTTTGGAGAAGGCTCTGGCGTTCCTCCCCTTTCAAGGGTTTTTAACTTCAAAGGAGGCAAATGAGAGCATCTCCCTCCCTGAAGTGCCTCCGTTTATCATGTCAAGGCAGCCCAGCTGACCCCAAGCCTGGGACACGTCCCACCCTCCCATGACCACAGCGGAGCCACGAGCCCTCCTGTTAGTGTGTGTGTGAGGGGCCTGGCTGGAGCCTCATGTATCTCACAGCTCAGGGAGGATGCTCCAGAATATTCAGGAGCATCAAAACTATTTCCATGCAGGTGGCTACCCAATCTGAAGTCTAGTCCACAACGTGCCTGGGGTTGTCTGTTTGCCATGTGGGTGCTCCCCATCGCCCACTGGTCCTGCTGCCCTCCCAGCTCTGCCCCAACACAGCCAGTGAAACGTAGCCCCGTGACAGTGAGCAGCTTCTGACTCACTTTCTCCGAAGAGCTCGACCCGCTGGCTGGGACACGAGAGTCTGGAAACTTTAGGAGAACAAGCTGGGTTTTTTTTAAAGCCCCCAAGAGGCTGAGGAGATGTTTCACACTCCTGTTGGGTTTGTCCTCACAGTGTTTTGGAGTGTTTGGTGGCAAAATAAGGCTGTTAAAGGGCTGACTTTGCATCTGTTTCCTTTGCCTGTATATCTTTCAGAGTCTCTTGCCCCAGTTTGCTGATTTTGTGACGATGGCCTTCAAAGCCCCTCTGGAGAGCACAGCAGCTGTGAGAGGAGCACTCACCTGCATTGGCAAAGAGCAGAAGGGTTTCAGAGCTGGGGGAAGCACTGCTCTTTATATCGAAATAGCACCTGGGAGCGTTGCCCCATGGCTATGGAGAGACCTCCGCCCCAAGGAGCCTCTGCTCTCCCTGGGCAAAGGCAGATTGTGGCAGGGATGAGTGCCCTCAGTGCCCCCTCATGCATCCTCCTGCACATTGGGGACGATGTGTTACCACCTCACTGCCCTCCTCGGTGCCCCAGGATGGACCAGAAGTGGCTTATCTGTGACATTCAACAGCGGCCAGTTGACGTGTTTTGGGAGGTCACCTAAAGCTGCCCACGGGCAGAGATAGTTGCCGGTGGAGGCAGCATCCCTTCCCTGGGGTCTACACGTTGGCAGCATCGAGTAGGAGATTTGATATTAAAGGTACAGAAAAGTAAAAAGCAAAAGTAGGAAGAGGGAGTGAAAGCGCTCCCCTCCCTTCCCCAGGGAGCTCGCTCTTTATCTAGCCCCACTCCCGTTTCCTTCTGGGATAAACCAGGAACGGGTGGATTTGGTTTCCTTCACGTTTGCAATTGATGTGGCCAAGCCAGACCTCCCTGCAGCGCTGCTGCCGTGGGCAGAGGGGGAAAGAGCCTCCAAATCTTCTGTCTGGGCTGGTTTGAGAATCAGCTGCACTTGGGGGCCACGGCTGCCACGCCGGCACGGGAACGCTCTGGAAAATTCACTTACCAGGGCCTCTTCATCTACAGAAAAGTGGAGGCACGGGGGGTCCAATTACAATGTATTTAACATTTCTGAGCTCAGTGGGGCCTCGCTGTCTCACAACTGGGTCACGCAATCAGCCCGGAGCGGCAATGTCAAACTGGCTCAAGGATTAAGTGTGTTGTAACTGGAGCCCTGAGCCCGGCGCTGGGAGGGGGAAGACTTTTATCCGGCCGTGATTGCAGAGTGGGAGCCAGGCTGATCTCCACTGACCCGGGCTTTGCAAAGCCCTCAGCCCTGTGTGCTCAGGAGGCATCTCGGAGAGTTGGCCGGAGGATTTGTGCGGTGGCATGTCCTCAAATGTCCACTTTGTGGGAGCTGAGCCCCTTTTGCGGAGGTTTCAGTGACGCCTGTGAAACACGGTGTGGTGCTACCGGGTGGTGTGCCCCAGCACCCTTGGGTTAAGGGGAGATGGGTGCTTGCAAAGCCACCTTTCAGCCCCAAAACAAATGGTTGTCACAGTCCCCCTTTGCAAGAAGGGTCACGAGCGCTGGGTCGGCTCAGTACTGGCTGCAGATGGGTACCCACTGCCCTTGTACGGCCCCTTCCCCAGAGTCCTGCTCATGTTTCTGGCTCTCTGGATTCTCCTCACTGCAGCAATGTGTGTGTGTGTGCGTGGGGGGAGTTTCCTGTTCTGAAACTGGCTGGGGGGGAATTGTCTGAATTGTCTGTGCAGGGATTTCTGACTCTTGACACTCCTGTAGCAGACGGAAAATGCAACAAACCCAGCACTGAAATGTCATGTCAGCCCAAGAGAAAGAGAGTGAAGAAACCATCCCTTTGAGCTGATCAACATTTACTTTACACTTTGAAATCTTGAAAAGCTTCAATAGCATCATTTCCTAGCAGGGAGGGGAGGAGGTGCCTCCCCGAAGGAGGTGAAAGGCAGGGACCTGCCCTGGCTGGGACGTTTCCTTAAACACGTGTGTCCCTGAAGGTCTGTGCAGCCCAGGGCAGGAGCTGGGGAGAGCTGCTCTCCTCCACTCTCACAGAAATCCCACCTCCCTCTGCTCCATGTTTTGGGAAGTGAAGTCTCCTTCCCGGTGCAATGGGGGATTATGTGCTTGAAAGGGAGTTTGGAGAAAACCCTTCCACATGTGCGGGGAAAGCAACACGCCCTGGGCTTTGGTGGAGCTGGCTCCATCTGCTAAAGCCAAGCAAGATATCTAGGTGCAATCACAGGGAGGTTGCAAGTGAGAAGAAAACATTGTTGTCCTGCTTGGAGAGGGGAAAAAAAAAGGAGTTGAATCAAAGGCTCGGCTTTGCTTTTCCGTGCTAGCCTTTGCTTTGTTCTGTGGCTCTGCTTTTCCCCCCTTGGCTATCGGATCCTCTCCCCAGAGGAAGCTGGCAGCCGTGCCTGCTCTGGAGGCATCGGGTGACTATTGTGTCTGCACAGATGGACAAACAAACAGGCCGGGGGCTCGGGGCAGCCCCCAGCCCAGCCCTGCACGCCTTGGCCTGGGGGGGGCCGTTTGTCGCATCCTTTCTAGCACCGGTCCCCGGGGTCAAGGACTGTGGGGAAGCAGGATCGATTGTAGCAGGAAAACAGGAAACGGTGCTGGTGGCAGGAATTTGTTTCATTTAGTGTTTCACGTCCCGGGGAGGTGTGGGGCTGAGGCTCGTTGCATCACGCTGCTGGAGGCCGGGTCTCCAGCAGCCACGCGCTGGATGGCCCTTGTCCTCCTCCATTAGCTAAGGTGTCTTTGTGGGGAGTCCTCCCACCCCACATGGGTGCCAGGGGGGCTGCCATCACCCCCAACATGCCTGTGTCCAGCTCTGACGGGGTTGGCGCTGTGGATGCCACCGGGTTGGGATGTGTCCAAGTGGGGAGCGATGCCCGTTGCACATGCTGCTCCTCCAGCTCCAAAATAAGCGTGTCCTGCTGATGCTGGTACCCCAGGGTGGGTGCAATGTGGGCCATGCTGTGCCCCCCATCTGCCTGGGGGACCCTGGTCACCGCAGCTCACCACAGGGAAGGGGGGGCTGCAAACCAGACCTTTGCCAGCCTGGACACCCCATGCAGCGCAGAGCAGCTCCCTGCAGTGTGTGCCAAAGGAGAAAGGACCAGGGGAATCATTCACGTGGCCAGTGGCCACGATGGGGAGCAGCATGTGGCCGGGTCCAGCGGGATACCCATGTTATCTGTGCTCAAACATCTGCGCTGTGCCGTTACACCGGTGTTTGC
The DNA here is from genome assembly GCA_033628505.1 of Tringa tobata. Classification (NCBI taxonomy): domain Eukaryota; kingdom Metazoa; phylum Chordata; class Aves; order Charadriiformes; family Scolopacidae; genus Tringa; species Tringa tobata. Next base: position 34,884 of record JAHREE010150318.1, on the reverse strand, counting down.
TGTGTGCAGACACGTCGCGGCAGCCGCAGGGTTTGCTGGGGGATGCCTTCCTGCACGGCGGGCGCTTGAAATCCCCGCTGCTGCCGGGCTCCTGGTGTGCCAGGGCTGGATTTCTGGTTCCCAGCTCTGAATCGCTACCTACAGACACGCCAGCCTGTTCCGTGGCTGCTCGGGTCCCAAGAAGCCGCATCTGGGGAACCGGTGTTTGCTCAGAGAACTGCCTGGGCCCGAGTGGCCCCTCGGACCCAAGCACTGGCCCCGCTGCTCACACAGAGTGGCCACAGCCTCCCCGGGGCTACCGGGCAGCCACCGCCCCACGGCCCGGAAAGCCCTGCCTGTGCTGGCTGATAATCTGCCAAACTGCCAAGTGGCTCTTGTATAAACTCCATTTGCGTTCCCCGGGGAACCAACGCTGCTCGCATTGTTTGGGGCTGGAATAGTGTCCTGGAGAGCCCGGGAGCCCTTGGAAAACTCTGGCTTTCTATAAATATAGAGAGGGAGCTGGGAAGGGGGAACGGAGCTCACAACAGGAAGATTTCTGCCCATCCCCAGGTTGTGTTACGTGTCCTTGGGGTCCTGGGTCATCTGGACCACAGACCCGTGCTCAAGCTGCCGGTTCAGCATCCTTTGCACGCAGCCAGACCCAGGCGAGCTGAGAAAGGGCTGCCCCTGCCCAGGAGGACCTTTGTGGGGCTCCTGGTCGTGACCCGCACACCTCCCCGTGCGCACACCACCGCGGGCACACGCACACGCGCCCCGCTCCCGGCCCCGCTCACACCGGCTCCCGTTTCCTCCCCGAGGCGGCCGCAGCAGGCGGGATTAGTGATTTATTAATGAAGCGGAGTGACTGTGCCGCTGGGGCGTGCCAGGCGGAAATGTCTGCTGGGGGAGATTGGATAACCCTCTGGCCTGTTTCCCTTCGCAGCCTTCAAACGGCCGCAGCTCCCAGAAGCACCATATCCTTTTCCTCTTGCTGCCTCCTCCCTCCCTGGGGCAGGCGGGCTGCCACCGAAGGCAGAGGGGGGATGCAGGGATATCCTCGCCCAACACAGAGGGGCAAAACCCCCTGGTGGGAGCTGCTCAGGGAAACGACAGGTCCATGAGCTGGTTCTGGAAGTGATGTGAGCCCCAGCTCCTGCACCCGTGGGGTGTGGGGGTCCCACCGCCTCCACCAGCCTTTTCTGGGTCCCGTGTCTGCACCCGAGTCATCTGGGCTGGGGTTCCTTCAGGGGGTGTGGGGAACAGCTCGGCTCTTGGGCTGGGCTGAGTGGCGGCTGATTCAGGCTCACAGGTAGGGTTTCAAAGGGAAAGATGCAGACCCCAGCCCTTCTGGTAGCATTTCTTGGGGGAATAATTTAATTCGGTGTGTCCTGTGCAGCGTGCATCTGCTTTGGGCTCGTAATCTTCACAGAAACATCCCAAAGGCTGTCAAAACCCAACTGTACAGAGAGTTTTTGCAGCCTTCCAGCCTGGCAGACCTGAGCTTTGCTTTGCACCCACAAACCTCAAACCCTGGACTCTGTAGCAGTTAAATGCTCCCTGAAGCCCTTGTCCAAGCGTATGGCCTCGGCCCGTGCAGGGGAGGGCAGGACCTCAGCTCTCTTGAGATCAGTGTCTCATCAGTGGCATCAGTTACCGGATGATTTTTTTGTTAATTGGTTGCCACAAGACCCATGATTGGTTTATTACAATAATTGGTGATAATAGATATTGCCATTGCAGTTGCTCTAGGAATAAAGCTGTGTTTAACTCCGGGGAACTCTAAAAGTAAACAACCAGGGAACATCAGCTCAGTGAGCAATGCTTCTGGGCTGAAATCCTGCCTGGGAAAACTGCAGCCTGGAGCAAATATTTATGGCTGAACTGTAAACGCCTGCGAGGAGGGGTTTTATAGCATCCGTCCTTGCATGCTCTGCTCTGACACCCGGTGGGTTCTGGGCTACGCACCCCAGGACCTGTCTGCAAGGTGCTTGGGCCTCCACTTTTTGATAAACCCTGAAAAAAGTCCTGTTCCAACAAAGATCCTTCCCCTGGGGTTTCCAGGTGTGGAGAGCCGGTGGCCAGCAGCAGTGCAGCGTGTCCCCAGCGTGGCAGCCCCCGGGGCCATGGGGTGTGGAAGGAGTGTGTGTGTATCCACACGCACGCCCCGGCCCCTGCATCCCGCAGCAGCTACGCTGCAGCCCACAGCCAGCTCCTGCCCACTGCTGTCAGCACAAACTGCTTCCAGGAAACGAGCTGGGAGAGGAAACAAGCTCTAATGAAGAATCCCTTGGTGAAAAATGTGTTTTTACAACCGTTAGATTATTTTGTCCTTGAGAGGCGGGGGAGGGAGATGATAAAACAGCCTCGTCGCATTCCAGCCTTGGCTCTGGGGACGCTGGTGCTGTGCTGCCCAAGGGCTCTGTCTGGGGGTGCCCCATCACCCCTTTGTTCCTTTCAAGCCCACCCCCCCACCTTGTCCCACGCTGTGGGAGTGAAAGCATCTGCTGTGGGGCTGCTCCTCCACAACTGTGTGCTGCTCCCACCTCTATCATCTCCTGGTTTGGGGACCAGGGGTCCCACCTCGCCCCCATCACGCAGCATCCCCAGCAGGGTCATCCCACCCCACTCCTCAGCAGCACCAGCTCCACCACCGTCAGTGTCCCTCCTCAGGACAGAGCTGAGCCACCAGCTGGTTGCTGTTCTCCTGCAGCGGGGAAGAAGGGGCATTGACTTGGGTCTTCACTGAACAGAAAGAGAGGTGGTGACAGGATGAGCTGCACCTGAAGACCCAGGCCCAAAGTCCTCTTTTGAAAAGGAGGCTGGGGAAAAATATAGCCTAATTTAAGGGGTGGAAGTGCTCCCTCCTTTCAGATCAGAAGGGTCCCTCTGGAGTTTACGCAGGGGATGTATGTCAGTGTCCCTGTGGGTTACCCCAGGCTGGCTCAGCAGACACTAGACCAGGACAGGCAGGTAGCAGGGACTGTCACAGCCATGAAACGCCCTGTGAGCACCCTCTGGCCATGAGCTGGGGCGTTTGCTGAGGCTGGCAGGGACCGGTGCTGTCCCAGGAGCTGAAGGCACATGTAGGACACTCAGCACTGAGGCTGCTTGCTGGGGCTCTGGGGCTGCCCGGGGTTCCTGAGTCCCCGACTGCCTTTCATCTCAGGAGTGACTCAGGCCAGGAAACCTTGGGACGCGGGGGCCCGTTTCCACCACGTCGGGATGCCGTGCATGTTCTCCTCAGGCTCCATGGGCAGGTCCCAGCCCAGGGCTGCCGGCTGTTCCGCACACCGGGGTGCCCGGGGGGTACCCGTGTCCCAGCTGGGCCAGCAGCACGGCCACTCGGCGTTCCGTGGGCGGACGGCAGCAACGACATTCCTTCGGAGATGGGACGTTTCTGCTCAGGAAGGCCTGAAAAAAGCCAGGGACAAAGGGGGGAAGTGATGGCGGCTGTGTCTGGAGTTATCTTGCCGCTGCACTTGCGGGGGCCGCTGAGTGACAGCGCTTTTCTGTTTCGCTCCTGAGAGTCAGGAAACACTCATCTCCGCCGGCTCCCTTCCTGCCCTGCCTTGCCCCGCGCTGCGGTTCGACGGGCCCCGGGCAGGGGGATGGAGCCTGGCAGCCTCTCCTGGTGATGCCCATCATCAGTGGGGGCACCGCTGAGGAAGCCCTGGGGGGTCCCTGTGCCAGCACATCCTCAATCTCCTAAGCTACGGCATCCAGAAGGGGGGGTGGGCTTCTCATACACTGAGCAGCTCATCAGCCAGGGTGGCAGTGGAGCATAAACGCCTTTTACCCAAACCTTGGTTGCTCCAGTAGGTGGGAAATCAGTCAAAAAACTCCATTGGGCTTGAAGAGCCCCAAACTAGCTGTTTTCCACTGTTTCCTCACTGTTAGTTTGTTTAAATCAGATCATTTCTCTGACTTGGCTTCTCAGCAGAGCCCTGAGTGAGGAAAACCGGTAGCGGCACCGCTGGCATCTCACTGGCTCCTGGCCCCAATCCATCCCCCCCCGTGAACTGGGGCAGCATAGGGGGGGTAGGAAAGGGCTGGGCATTTTGTGTGGTCCCCCCGGCTGGCGGGCACATGAGCCTGGGACAAGGAACAAGCCAGCCCAGCCGTGCCACCGAGCTGCAGGAAGCCAGCACATCGGGAGAGAAATGCAGCCCCCACTCCCACAGCCAAACTGGTTCTGGGGGGGACACGGGGACAACTGGGGAGGGAGGGGATCCCCCCAGCACAGCCTTAGCGCAGGGTTGCAGGACCATTGTATCATCCTCCCCGAAATGGGAAGTGAAAGAGTCGCAGTAAAAGGATGTGTGGCTTAACCCTGTCTGCTTTGGAGTATCCTGTGCTGAAATGTTGCTTTACAGCTTCTTCCAGAGCCCGCTCCGTGCTGGATGCCAGCGATGCACCTGGGACTTAGACAGAAACAAAGGAATCTGTTTTCTCTCCCTTTTACGAGTGGAAGAATCGCAATAATATTTTCAGCTGGAAAAACTGTTTTTCCCAGCATGAAAAAAAGTGTTTTATTTTTGCCAGTAATGCTACGCAATTCTTGAGCCAAAACCAGCCCCAAAGGTGTTGGACTGAGCCGTGGCTTCTCCTGCTGCCCGTTTCAGTGAGGTGTGATCTGCCTGGCCTGCTGTCCTGGGGCCCTCGGTGCCGGCAGTGGGATGGGAACGAGGATTTCCCCTGTCCCTGTGCTCAGAGTCAGCACACACATCCCAGGTCCTGCCGTGGAGACCTCAAGGAAGGGGTTTATACAGCATAACAAAACACGGTGGGAACCAGGTTTATCACTAGAGCGGGTTTCAACACTCGCCCAGGCTGTCCCGGTGTTTAAGGTGTATTTCAGTATTTTTCAAACATGTTTTTTTTTATAGCTCACTTGTCAGCCAGGTTCTTTGCCAGCGCTGCCCCAGCCCAGAGCTCCCACACAGCCCTGGTGTGGTTTCAGTCCCCACTTTGATTACTTTTACAACCCCTTTTTTGGCCTCATTGGCTTTGTTGCAAGCAGCAGGTTTGACAAGACACCGTTTGCAGCAGCTTCTCCAGCACGTGGGACTGACACGGAGCAGTGGCGACAGCTTCAGCCCTGCGAGAGCTGAGTCGCCAGCCCTGAGCGAAGGGGATGGGTGGCAATTAAGAAGCCAACGGGAAAGCAAGTGATTTCTGTCACTGCCACTCCGTGCCTCGGCTCAGCGTGAAATTGCAGCGGCCGCAGAGGTCAGGGAGCCCCGGGAAACTGCAGCAGCGTGTCCCCAGGCTGGGGGTGGGCTGCACCCCGAGGATCTGCTCTTCCTCCAGTGATTTTTAGGGGTCTCCATTTCTGGGGCAAGTTCAACCAGGGGGGCTGTAGCCAGGCCCTACTTTCAGGCAGTGAAAATAACCGTTGCTGGAGAATCCGGGGGTTTTTTTTTCAGGCTTTTTAAAATTATTTGAACCCAGAGGTTTCTACAATGACTTATAGATTTGGAAACACAGGTGTTGTGTTTTCAGACACTATGGCCTTCAGAGGGTTGCCATGTTCTAGACCCAAAGCAGAGACTGGGGTGCACAGAGCACCCACGTCAGAGATGGGGTTTGGGCTCCTCCTTGCTCCCAGTGTCCCGGACGGGGCCACCTCGCTCTGAGCTGCCCTGGGCTCCCTGGGATGGAAATGTCACAGTGACAGGCAGCAAACCTGCCACAGTCTCTGGGCTGAGCCCTTCTACGCTAATAACAGATTTTTCTAGGGCCAAGTTCCTAAAGTCCCGCAAAAAACAGGGCTTTGTCATGGAAATGCTGAGATGACATTAATGGCAGTGTCCTGAACGCAACTCTAATTAAAGAGAGGAAGGAGAACTGAAGCAGGATGTCCTGTTTGGCTGCCCAGGATGGAAAGCTTGTCACAAATAAAGTGCATTCTCGTACTTTGTCTCCGTCCCTCTGCACAAGGCTTTCCCAGATTCTGCAAACATTCATTTTCTTATCTCTCCTGGATTCTTGTTTCTTTTCTTTTGACATAGCTCCTCACAAGAATGTTTTTTTTCTCCGCTGTATTCCCCACCGAGCTCTCAAACGCACGGATCAAACAAATGTCATCTCCTCGAACGCAAAGCGAATGTGCTTTTTATTCCTTGAACAAAATCACTTGGGCACAATAGAGGGTTGGCTCCGTGCAAAGAAACTTTCCTATTAACGACTCAGAATAAGCTCTGGCAAGCGAGCAGGGATGGGCAAATCAAAGCTGGGAGCAAGATGGCAAATATTTCCTTTTGAAAAAAACAGGCTTTCCACTGAATTAGCCCAGGGTATGTCACAACCAATCTCCGAGTTGCTTTCTATGATAGCAGAAAAATAAATCAAAATCAAAACAAAGGAAAAAAAAAAGCAGGAAAAAAAAGAAGGAATTCAGAAGTTACAGACAAGTAATTTATCTCACTGTGTGCCACAGGAATCTTGATTTTTGTGCTCAGATAGAAGCTACTGAGTGTTGGTGGCTTTGTACCTGGGACTAGTCACAGTGAAGCTCGGATTTAAGGCTGATACTCGAGCTCAAAGCACGGCGCCAGCAGCGCTCCCCTGCAAATCCGGGATGCAAAATCTGGTATGTTTATGGAAAATAAGATGCACGGTCCAAACCGAAGTGTTCATTTGTGCAGCAGGAGGAACGGGGCACGTGATGATGTCCTGCTCCAATGACTTGATTTCTCTGCTACCAACTGCCCGATCTCGATGTTATCGCTCCCGCTGTGACATTGGCTGCGGTGCCTCTGGTGACCTGCTCCTGTGCTCCGAGCCCAGACCCTCTCTGGGCTGGCGCCAGGGAGGCAGCAGCTCCAGAGCTGGTGTTCAGGGTGGATTTCTGTGGTTCCCCACGGCGTGCTGGGCTGGCACAGCCTCCAGCAGCCTCTCCGAGCCCTGTGTCCTCCGGGAGGAGAGGGAAAGTGCCCTGGTGCTGCTCAGTGAAAGTTGGGTCGTTCCCAGCATTTATGCTGGGCAAGTTGTCTCCTCTCTGTTAGGGTGCTCAGGTGACACTCGTGTGCCCAGAGAGGGGTAGAAATCCTGAGGTGTGGGGGCAGTTCTGGTTGGGACTGACTTCTGCTGCCTTCTGATGGGTAAACCAGGGAGTGGGGAGGGAATGAGCTTACTCCAACCTCGTGGGTGACCTCAGGGCTCCTCTCATTGTGCCTCCAGCTCTACCACTGTCCCTGGCCTTCCACAAGAATTCACAACCACCGTGATCTGCCCTGCCTTGGCATCCCCACAGGGTACAGCCTGCCTGGTTCCACCTTCCAGCCTGGTCTGGAGTCCCAAATCCAGTGCTGTGACTCCGCTAAACCCACCCTTTCCATGAGAGGAACCAATTAACCTCCTGGCACCCAACCTTACACATCCAATTCCCCTGACACCGGCTCCCTGCTGTTCAGGTAACCCGCTGCTGGCTTTTACACTGCAAACAGCAGTTCCTCTGGGTCATCAGCCTGTCTGTTACACAGCACTTTCTCTTGGCTGATGGGGATTGCCCCACCAGGGAAATCCAGCGGGTATGAGCGGGGTGAACTGGGATTTGTGTTGTCCTTTCCCTGGCTGTGTCCCGGGGGTGCCCTTTGGGCTCTCCTGGACTTTGCACCTTCTCCTCGTCCCTCCACAGCCCTCCCTTTCCTCGAGCCCCTGCTCGCAGGGTGCATTCCTGCCGAGCCCTGTACACATTCCCCACGTTGCTGGCACGGCGCCGGGAGCCTGTCCCCGACGCACCGGCACGACCGGGAGCTGTCGCAGTGACCAGGGGAAAGTTTAGGCCTCCTTGTATTGCAGGTTAATGAATTACCTTTATGCGCCAAGGAGGGGTGGTGGCTGGGAGTTCAAGGGGAACAGAAGTAAGGACAGGAAACAGTGGGGCTGGCAAACTCCTATCCAGGTGTTGCTCCGTAATCCTCGCCTGCTCCATACGCCTTGATGCCAGCAGAGCCATCTGCAGAACCCGAGTTACGCTCTGGCTTCAGCTGGGGTTGGGCTGGGACTTTTGGTAGTAAAAGGTAGAAATGGAGCTGGCAGCAGCGGCGGAGGCGAGGGAGCAGACCTGCTGCAGGGAGCTGGAGGGTGACAGCATTTCCTCGCGCAGTGAGTCATCGCAGCCACGGCATTTCCAGATGCACCTTTGCCTCGCGCCAGGCTCTGCAGACGTATGACCTTAGCGGAGAAGATGTCCCTCCGGCTCTCTAGCGGCTCCGGTTTTGTTCCCTCCGAGTGCTGGCGGGGGCATCCCTCCAGCTGCACACACTGAGGCCGGACAGCTTCGGAGAAGAAAAGTGGAAGCCTGCCAAGATATATTTGGAGAACCACAGCTTTAGTACGGAGAGGTGATTTCATCCCTGCTCGGCTGCGAGGTGTCCCTGATGTGCTGTCAGGGAGCTCCGTGCCCGGGTGGCTTTGCCCCCCAGTAAGTCACCAGTGAGGCACTGGGCGGCCAGGCTGGCTCCGGCAGAATCAGTGAGGCTGCCTGCCTGGGTAAAACCAGGATGGAAGCAACAAGAGAGCACGAAGTAATCCATTTAACCATTAGGCCACATTCGTCCTTCCTGCAGTGATCGCAGAGGAGCTCCCGCCGGGAGAAATTTGGCCCATTTTGTCTAATTAGTTTCTCTCCTGGTGACACTCGCTGACATTTGCTGCTGACGTTGCCCAGCCGTAGCTTCACGTTCTGAGCAAATATTTTGCTTGGATGGGGGAAAAATCAGCTCTGAGGAGCTTGTGTGTGTACGTGGGAACCCAGACTGGGGCTGGATCCCCCGTTCATTACCTGCATCCCTGGAGGAAGGCAGGCCTGGGAAAGCGATGCTCTCGCTGCAGCACGCACCACGCGAGCTGTTAGCCTGAGCTCTGGTTTTGGGGCAGAAACCCCTTGAATGGCAGATGCAGGGCTGTGCAGGGGGTTCAGCAGAGGTCTGATTGATGTTGTGAGAAGGAGGGAAGGGCGATGAGTCCCTTCGGCTGCAGCAGAGGTGATGTTCTTTAGCCAGGATTGCTGTGGCAAAGCTCTGGGTACCACGGGGAAGTCCCAGACTGCGGCACTCGCCTTGACCGGCTCTGGGGCCGATTGCTTCCAACATCCTGAAGTGCTTAGTGCCCTTGGAGATGGGATGCTTAAGCATCTTTTAAGTTCTCAACTCATGTATTCTCCAGCTCTGGAGCTTCCTTGGGAATCTGGTTTACATGGCTGGGAGAAGGAGAAACAGAGAAAAATGCGGATATTTAAGGCCCACTAAAATGGAGACTAATGGTGAGGACTAAAATAGTCAGGACTCATGGAGGAGACCACACGGATAACGTTTTGACACTCAGTCAAGCCCCTGAGGCCTCGGTTCACATCCTCTTCCCAGGGAAGCTGGGAGAGAGTTCTGTGGTTGACTGAAAAAAGACCACAAATGGTGGGGCCAGCGCGAGGCTTTCACCTTGCAACAGGTTGAGCTGGTGCTGGAACTGACAGCTCTAAATGGGACTTCTGGGGAGAAATGCAAGGGATCCACTAAATCCCATCCACCAAATCTCATCCGACCCACTAGACTGGGGAGGGACAAAGAGAGAAATGGTAAATATTTTGCAAAAAAAAAAACACAACCCAGGGACTGTCCCTTCTGGGAGGAACGGTTGGCAGGTTTCGGTGACGCCCTTCACCCAGGATAAGTAAGGGGGGAGCACACGGCGCAGCGGCTGCAGTCGGGCCCCATCGCCGAAGGACAGCGCGAGCGGCTGCGGGAGCCCTTTGTCAGGAAAAAGCCTTTATGACTATATTTGTGCAGGCAGCTCTATCTGCTCAGACCTTTATTCTTTCAGGCTTTTAAACTAAAGGTCATTTTCTCTTCCCTTCCAGAAAAAAAAAAAAAGTCAAAAAAAAAAAAAAAGTGAATTCCTTTTGACGCAGATCCCCTTCCCCTCTGGATGGGAGTTCAATTGTTCTTGCAAGCAGACTCCAAATCTGCCCCTCGCATTCACTTCCTTTTTCCTGCCTGAAAGGAAACAGAGATTTCTGACTGTGTGAACTGGGCCTTTATTTAAGGATACAAGAAAATAGCTAAAGGCTAATTCAGAGTAGGGCTCTGGGCTTTAGCATGCTGCCCGGCAAAACAAAAGAAAGAGAAACATATCCCCGCCCTTCCCAGCTGAATTGTAAACTGCACACTGATTTGAGTATAATGGGTATTTATGAAAGTTATACTAAAACATTTACTGAAGCCCAATGCAAAGCAAAACCCTTCAGCCAGGAAGTTTTTAGCTACCAAAAATAATCACCAGGACCTGGCTAATATTTTTAACGATCAGGCATTCTTGGGAATTTCCTCTTCCCTCCGTGGAGATAAGTGATTACACAAAATGAAGGCAGTGGCCATTTTGATACGCTGCGATGTGTCAGAGAAGAGACGTATCAACAGTTCTTTTTTTGTATATTTTTCCTAAGTCTTGACTTCTGCATTCACTGTCTGACTTTTAGGCTGAATTCCACTTCTCTATTATGTTGCTGAAATCCCGTGAAGTCAGCAGAAAAGCCATGAGAGTTTCCTGGGCAGGACTTTTAAGCCAAGGTATTAGACCCACTAGTGGGGAGACTGTATCTATTACACGCCTTATTAATTTTATAAAAAAGTCACTGAGCTTTATTCAGCTCCATGTTATTTGGCGTAATCATTTCTGTAGAGCGCCATTATCGTAATGTCCTGTCCATTCTTCAGGTCTTCTCTGTGGAGACCTCCTCTGGACTTAGATCCACACAATGAGATCAGAACTGGCCCTTTGAGTGCATTGTTCAATAGAGCAAGTATTTTTGACAACTTTTAATCAGTTGCAAGTGTTTTGGTCCGCAACTGGGTAGCTTTGACATTTCAATTCTTGGTGTCTTTTATAACCAGTAAGAGTTGCTGGGAAAGGGAGTGTCGGCTGCAGGCAGGGAGGAGGAGGGCTCTCAGCCCTCAGGACTTTGGTGGAGGATGGAGCAGCCCAGAAGAAGTCACCTCCCCAGGATCTAACACCATTTTGTGCCACACAAAGATCTTTGTTGTGGCGAGAGGGAAATATTTCCTCTTTCGGTGCCTTTCCCCAGAAGTCAGTGTTGTGTGAGCCATTGTGAAGGTGCTGCTTCAGCCTCCAGCTTTGGGCACCAGGAGGTTGGTGCCTCTGCACCACCTGAATCTGCTCCGGTGCCGTGCCCAGCTCCTCTGTCAGACCCCGCAAAGGGAGGGCTTTTATTCCTTATCCTCTATTTTCACGATACGCTTTTTCCTACCAGTCAGTCCTCATGGAGCTGTGTAAGGATTTCATAGAAATAAATGGTCACCAAAGGTCTTCCAACTCAGGTCCCTTGTACAGAAGTGCAGAGCAAGGAGAGATGGGCTGAACTCCCAGGTGCTGATAAATCATCCTGGAGAAATCCAGCTCATCCTTTTCAAATACACACGTATGTCAGGAGCATTAAAGTCCATGGCTTGTTGCAATGAGATACGGTTCACACTAACTCATTAAAGCAAATATTAATTTTGATTAGCCCTCAAGATGTTTGTGTGTCATCAAAGCAACACATCAAGCCTTGAAGCAGGGAGAGGATGTTTTCTTTTTGCATCCTCAGAGTGAAGGCAGGTCTGGGGTGGTCCTTACTCGCTGGAGCATTTGTGGGGAGAATCCAAAATGCGTATTTTTGGATCTTTGCTGAATGAAAAGTGCTGCATTTAGGATTTGAACTCTGTTGCCAAAGGATAGTAAAAATAACAGAATATTTTTAAATGTATCCATCTGTATGGATGCTCTGGGTGCAAGAAAGGGGCAGCTGCATTAACTGACGACAATTTTGGCAGTGGAAAATATTTTCCCATCTTTCTGTGCTGGTGGGAGCTGGCTCCAAGGCAGGCACCAGGGAGTTGCAGGGACCACATCTCCTCGTACCTCGGGGAATTGGGGGAAAACATGCAGGTTTCCCAGCCTGGTGAGGAGCCCAGGATTCGGATCCCTGTTTGGTGTGTAGCAATGAGCAAGGCCCTCACAGCCTGGTCCTACGAGCTGAGGAAACGTGCTCTGTCCTTGCATGGACAAGGAGACACTGAAACCCTCACAGTGTAGATCTAATCCACCCTGTGTGTCTTTCCATTGCACACGGGTTTCAGAAAGATACGATCTTGCTCAAATATTTTCTGAATGCCTGATACCTTCCTGCAGCCAGGGGAGGTATCTGTGAGCGATACAAAGCTGCTCCAGCAGGACAACACTGAAACCTTATCTCACACCAAAGGGCAGATAAAGGAGCCTTTTACCAAGCTGGCTAAGCAAAAGAGAGGCTCTGGGCTTTTTCCCATCTCCGTCCTCGATACTATCACAACAGCAGCCAAGGCATGGCCATGTCCCCGACCGTGGGTACATCGAGGTCCCCCTGGTCCCCAGAGCACACTGCTGTGGAGCTTGTCCCCCAGCCCAGGGTCTGCTGCCTGTGTGCAGGACACCAACGTGCACTGTATTTAGTCTCTGCTCCATGTCTCCCTCATTTTCTCCCCCTCTCTTATCAGGCTTTCTTGGAACTCTTTGTCAAGAGCAAGAAAAGGGAGGATGGACCCACAGAGTGGCTCAGACGGAGCACAGGGAGGGCTGGCGTGTGGCTCAGCCCGCCCGCACGGGAGCTGCCCACTGCTGCTCCTACAGGAGTGTGTTTTTCACGGGAAATCAGACATGAGCTCTCTCAGGAACTAGTAAAAAGTCCTCGGCAGCTCTGTGCTGAGCTTCAGCGGTGTCTCAGGGCAGCTCCGATTCGGGAAAGCACAGATGTAAGCAGTGCTTTACGGTAAGGTCTGGCTGATCTTTTGACACCAGTCTAAATTTTGCTGGCGTTGATTTATGTGGACAAGCTGACCTTGATGACACACGCTCGCTGGTGCTGAGGTTCCCCCGTGCCTCTGACACAGCACGGGAGCACGTGCAAGGCTTTAAGTGTGGACTCAGGCGTTGCCTGCAATAGAAACACTCCTCTGGCCAGGGGCTGTGTCCTGAGCCCCGCACGTAGCCTGAGCTTTGGCATATTTCCATGTTAGAGACGTCCTGGAAGAACCTGCCAATCTTCTGTAGGACACACTACTTAAAGTCAGCATTATAGTGGTCACCCTCCAGTGTCCTGTCACCACAGCCTCAACTCCTTGTGCAATGTCATGTTGAATATCTAACAAATGTGTAGCAATTAGCCTTTGGTGTTAATGAGCAGCTAAGGAGAGAAGGCATTATGAGTGTCAGGACACTTTGACAAATGTCTTCATTGCACAAGTGGAGACTTTGATGAGGAATGAGAGAGAACTGCAGAAAGAGGAGGTTTTTGCCCAAAGCGGGGCCACGCTGAGTCCTCCGGGGGAAGAGACCCAGCCGTGCTCCAGCAGCGTTGGCAGCAGATCTGGCCATCCCCGGGTGATGTTGCATGCTGCTTCCCAAGTGTTGGAAATCAGGAGTCTTTCTGACTCGAGATAAAAGATCTAGAGACACAAAAAGCCTTGGGCAAACTGAAACAACAGGGAAAGACCTCAGAAGGGGCAGCTGTCCCAAAGCATCCTTTCTTTACCTCTCTTTATGATGCTTTTTTAAAGTGAAAAGAAAACTGAGTGCAGAGTTTGTGCCATCTAATTTTGATTGCTGTTTGGTAATTGACTTTATTCTTTAAAGTATTAAATGCTGCTGCGGGGCAGTGTTTTCCCTGATACTCACTCGTATGCTGATTAAACCCTGACTGACTGTGACATCGCAGCAAACAGCAGCAGGCTGGCAGAGAGCAGCTCAAAAGAGTCAGCAAAACAAACCAGGCAGGACTCAGTTTCTCAGGAGCAGCTGGGACCTGGAGGGAAAAGACACACTTAAGAGAAAAGTTCCTGCAGCAAAACCATGGAGGAAAACAGATCATAAAGCAAACACGGCCCTAAGCTTAAAGGGATCAGAGTGGGCAGGGGGTATTCAACAGTAGCCACATCAGCTGACAGGAGAGCAGCATACCACGCTAATTGGCTAGTGCTAATGAGGAGCTAAAGCCCCCTCCATCCCCCTACTCAATTCATGCCTGACAGGCCCTGAATGCATCCGAGCCAGGGCAGAACGGGCCGCAAGGCTTTCGGACGAGCACGTGTCCCGGCTCGGGGCTGCCTGCCCATCTGCGTGCTCTGCTTTTGGTGGGTCCCACTGCCACCTGCCACCCTGGGCTACCGAAAAGGTCACCTTGTGATGGGCTGGGGAGGCTGCCAAGGAGTGAGTTAGTTAGGGATGCCAGCGGGAGGTTTGGGGACGAAGGGGAGGCGCAGGGCTGTGGGTACGGCCAGGCACGGCCGGGTGTGCGGCACCCACACCCTGCGGCTCACTCCCTCTCGCACACCATGACCGAGCCTTGGCTGGTGCCCAGGTTTTCACCCAACACCGATGTCCATTGCAGCCCTGCAAGACAGAGCATCATGATTTCAAATTTAAAAATACCCGTTCGTATAGCCCCCGCTGACCGCTTCCCGCTCCGGCAGCTACTACTGAAGATACTAGAGACTGGGTAAACAGGAAACGTTTTCCACACATCCCGTTTCACTCCTGCCGCTCCGCCACCGAGGCCAGGGCAGTCCTGCTCTGTGCTGGGCTCTGCGTGTCTGTGGAGGTGTGGGTGGCCGATGTTCCAGCCGTGCACTGTGACCTGCCTCCAGCCTGGGGGCAGAGGACACGGGACAGACGGCGTTAGGGCCAAGCAGTGGTTGCTGCAACTGATAAAATTTGGGTCCGGGGTTTTCCCCAAAGTTCACGGGCTTAAGGCTTGGAGGAGGTGGGGAGGAGAGTGAGGATGTTGGGAGTGAAGGCTCTGCACCTTGCAGGATTGAGGCCGTGTGTCTGCTGTGGATGGAGAAAGCTCTGGTCAGCTCTGGACCTGAGTTTCCAGTGTCCAGCATCTCGGATCTGAAAGGAGCATCCAGTGCTGCCTCTTCTTGCGAAGTCCATGCAAGTCCTATAACTTTCCATAAGGAGCTGCTGCCTAAAGCTCAGTTGAGTGCTGAGCACAAAAATGGATGGAGACAAACCCTCCCTACAGGTTAATGTCACATGCACACACAAAATCACAGAGTGTTTCATGCCCAGCTGAGCACAAACACACGCTTGTGCCTGGAGGAGACTCCCCTGGACAGATGCACTCCCAGGGAGTCCATCAGCCGGTGATGCTCACAGAAAGCAGCGCGCCGTATAAAGTCACCTATTGCTGGAGAGGATGATGGGCAGCAGAAAACAGCCTTTAAAAACCTGTCTGCCAAGGAAAACAAGTGGGGTCTTTCTTTAGCCATGCATTTGTATAAATAAACACAGGAATATTTTGCAACTCCCAAGGGACTCGCTCAGAGTAATTTTCTGCTGAATAAGGGTGGGAGTAATCCTCTGCTCGCCGTAAGCCTGCGCACAATCACACTGCGCTGCCCAGGCCAGGAGGACCCAGGCGGGACCCAGGAGGACAAGCTGGGGACATGGATGACATCTGTGTCCCCAGGGACATGGCTCCAGAGGAGACGACGTGTCCCCAGACCCGCGCCATGCTGTCTGCCAGGAGAGGAGGAAAGCATACAGGCTGCCATGGGGGTCTCGCTGCCCACAGCAGATGGTCTGGCAGCCATGGGGCCTGATCCTGTCCTGTGAGAGAATCAACAAAGAATTACCACCTCCACAGCCCTTGTGTTTCAAAATGTCTCTGTTCCTAGCATAAAGTTTGCCTCAATTTTCAAATTCCAATTAAAAATTGTACTGTTCCCCCTTTGGCTACTCAGAACCCAGGTCACACATACACATATATTAAATCTAAAATCACAATCAGCTTTGCACTGGAATGGCCTTGAATATTACAGAGCTGGTGCCGTTGTTTCCGTGCCCCTCTCTGCTGCCTGGCGCTGAAGATGCCATCTTTGCTGGGTGATGTCCTGCAGGTTTGGTGGCCCAAACTACCCGTACCTTGCTCTTTGCCAACACAGGGACAGTGTGGCGAGAGTGACAAGGCATCCAACAAACTGACTGGCCACTGCATTGTAACGCAAATTGCTGGCGGTTGCAAATACCCCAGGACATGCTCCACTGGCGCCTAATGCCAATGTGGCCCCCTCTTGAGAAGATGGCTGCCGGCCCCGTCATGCTTGGCACGGGCTGTGAGGGAGGCCCTGGTGCTGGGGGGGTCCCCACCTGCCCCCCACCTTCCCCTCTGAGGAGTAATAAGGGGTCACTGTGATAGGGGCTGCCAAAATGTGCCCCATGCCAGTGAGGCGTGAGGCGGGGGGGCTGCAGCCATCTTAGCCCTGGTGTGAGGTGCAGGCGGGGAGCCCAGCCGGGTGGCCCTCTCCCTCCCTGTGTCCCTGGGGACATACGGCTGCCATTTCGGCACCCCGTGGCTGTCCCCGGTGGGGACGGTGTGGGGGTGCCGCCCCGTGGCCCCTCTCCCCCTCTGGGTGCGGGGCGGCCGTGTTTGTTCTCCTCGCAGCGCCCGTTATCAGTGCACAACACACACAGGAAGTCCTGTCTGGGATTGTCCATCCCCGGCCTGATTTATACAGGAAGAAAAGCATAAAAAGCCGCCCTTCCACCTCAGCAGCCACCTCCTGCCTGTGCGCGGCCGGCGGCTGGCCATGCTGGGGGTACGAGGCGGGTGTCCAGGCCGGCCAGAGCCGGGGTGGCCAGGCAGGGATGGCCACCGGGAGCCATGGGGGACCATGATGGCAGGCCTGCTCCCGGCGCAGCGGGGGACAGCGGGGCACCACAGGTACCGTACGAACCCGTGGCCGTCACCACGGCGGGGATGAGGTGGATGGGACGGGATGGGGAGCTGGCACTGGGGGCAGTGGGAGTGTGTCCTCCTGTCCCCATGGGCTTGGAGTGGGCTTTTTGCCCCAGTGATGGCGGAGGTGATGGTGGGAGCCTGGGGGGCTGGTGGAACACACAGTGCTGGGAAAGGGCTGACAGAGCAAAGGAGTGAGTTTTTAAAGCATCCTTCGGGCTGGTCCCAGTGAAGGCTCTGTTGTCAGCCACGCACGTGCTGAGCCGAGGAGGGTCTCCAGCGCTGGTTTGCTCAGAGCGGAGCCCAACCCGCAGCACTATGATTTTTAATTCACCCCACTGGCACTCAGGCTGTTTTTCAGGAGCAGAGAACTCGGATGGTAAATTTTACATTCTGTGCACGTAGAGAAAAGGCTGTGAACACTTGAACAAATACCTGTGAGGTAGCTGGAAATTCGTAGCAAACCTCTTTTCTTTTCATAACTCATTCTCTTTCTCCACCCGCCTGTTCTCTGAACACCTCCGACACCAAGTCACGCTCTTCATCCTTCCTCCTGTTCTCCCCCATCTCTCCCCTTGGCGTAGGTGGGAGTGAGCGGCACCACTGTGATTCTTGGTGAATCTGATTTCAGATGGCACCGTGGCACAATTTGGCCCCCATCACAGGCAGGAAGCAGGCAGGATGGGGCTGCAGGCAGGGACTGTCCCTGCTCTCACGGAGACCTGAGGCTTGCACTGGCCACTGGCTGAGCCTGCAGCCAGCCGGAGTTTCCATGCCAGGAGCTCAGCAAAGCCTCTCACATTTATAACCGTGGAGCTGGGTGATTTGCATGCTATCTGTTTTCAGTTACCTGGGTCCTGCCATCCTAATCTGTGGCATTGCACACTGCAGGCAGAAGGCTTTCAGAGAGGCACCTGGGGTATTTTGGGGATAAAAGGCTGGCTGTGGGTAGGAGCAGCTGGGATACCCAGGCACTGGCTGGCTGTATGGGAATATGGAGCAGGACCACGCCAGTGAATGGCTCTCGGTTGAAATAACCTTTTTCCCAGGGTCTGACATTCACAGAATCAATTCACTGGGCAGAGAATCAAACATAAAAAGAAATAATAAGGCTTTGTCAGTGATAAAATTAATTTAAAAGCGGATTGGGAAGCTCTGCCACCGCTTGGGAAGCTGTGCGAGACAGAAGCCCAGATGCGGTGGCGGCACCCTGAGCCTCCTTGAAAATCCGCCTCTCTTCTGGGCAGCAGCAGACAACAGTCTGCTCTGTCAGATTTGGAATGTTATTCCCTGTGATCCAGCATTCATTCTGCCGATTGAGTTAGTCCCCCTTTATGCTGTTAAACTACCAGCTCCGCACAAGTTTCCCTAGAGGTAAGGAAGAGAAATTGAATCTGCTCTGCAGGCTCATTTGAGCCATTTCCCAGACTCTACTGCTGCAGATGGGGCTGGCTCTGGGGAGACAGATTTACAAACTGCAACAAATTAGAGTAAACGAACCTGACTCACAGTCACACCAGCAGCAGAAGGGCACGGTGAAACACAAGGGAAGATTTAACTCGAGGTTTCAGATGAGACAGAGAAAGAAAGGGAAAGGAAAGGGTCTCTGCGAGCAGAAGAGGATGATCAGAAATGTTATTTCACTCTCCATTGTCTCTCCTGAAGTGAATGCTTGGATTCCTGTCCTGCCCATGGCCTGGGAGGTGACTGCAGAGAGGAGCTCCCCTTAGTGCGGGTGTCTGGAGCTGGAGACTTTATCCTGAGAGAGAAGGATAATCAGAGCTAAAACCAGTCTTGTGCGACATGCTTCCTGCTGAGCTGCTCACTGGGGTGGCCGTGAGGAAGGGACCGAGCCGTGCAGGCAGCTCACAGCTATTCCCACCGCTCTTCCCGTGCGCTCCTCGGGGAGTGATTCACTGGGAAAACGCAGAGGGGAATGGCAGGGGGGGGGGGGGCCATTCCCCGCTGACTAATGCCACTTTTTGCCAGGGAGATTTCACAGAAAGCTGCGAAATTCAGTTTATTCCTGGGAGAGATGAATCATTTCCCGGCTTCTGCGCAGCAGCCATTACTATCTCCTCTAAATGAAAATAAGAACTCATCTGTGTGCACATAAGAGAAAATAAACCTGGCTACAGGATGTTTCCCTGTTCACATGCTTGTTTTTGCACAGCTACAGCCAGGCTGCTGTACGTCTCTATGGTCACCTTAAGTTATAACATAACAGTCTGAGACACTTAATGATGGCAAAGTCCTTACTCAGGCCAAAAAAAAAACCAAACCACTTTGTGGGAATCAGATCTCAGCCATAATGCGCATAGCGCTGGGCAACTGGTGACGACAGACCAAGAGCTATGGGCCAAGTACTTTTCTTGGTTTGACCTGCTTTGATCCCACTGACATCAAGGGACGCATCTAGATTTCCACCGAGATAACTGCTCTGCAGCTGACGCAACCGCCAACAATATGGGACATAATAGAATAGTGGGAGGTCATTTTCCTGACAGAGCTCTGCAGAAGGGGGGCTGCTCCAAAGCCTCAACTTGAGTGTAAAGTTTACAAACAGCCTTATGAAAAGCCTGAGCAGAGGAATTTGTCCTAAAAGAGGAAAAGCCATTCCTCCTTTTTTTCAGAAGCACCAAAAATTCCTATGGCTTTAGCAAGTGCTTCCAGTTCTGTACAAGACCCCTGCGGAGGCCAGCGAGAGCCCATTGTACACAGCAGGTACGGGGTCAGCTGTGGCTTGTAGGAGCTGAGAAGTTTTGCATCTGTATGTGTGTCACTCCTCTGTCTGTCTGTCCCCCCATCCGTCTGCCTCCATCTGCCACTTCAGCACCTCTGGCCCCAGTTTGGGGAAGCGTTTGGACATGTCCCATTTACTGTGGTGGGCTGTAAGCACTCCTCTCTCAGGAAGGGGTTCCTGATGTGGGACTTTAGTGCTCATCTCCTATTAATTCTCCTCTGTTAATTACTCCTTTTTTACACCTGCAGAGCCATAGCAAAGTTGAGGTTCCCCCACCCCAGCCCCTCTGAGCCCACCTACTGCAGAGGGAACCGGCTGGAAGCCCAGCCCACCCCTCCAGCCCTCCATCTGCCAGGGATGCTCTCAGGGTGATGCTGGATCTGGTGCTGCTGCTGGGGCGAATGTGTTGTGCTGGGCAGCTCATCGGGACAGGCTCTAGGAAACGGGGAGGTGGGTAAAGATCTCACCTCAGCAGCCAGCCCTGGTGCCCAGCCTGAGACCTGCTCTGGGCCAGCCCTCAGTGTGCCTCGTAGCTCACACTGGTGGTAAAAACAGTGGGAGACAAGGAGATTTCGACATTGTTAAATCTAAGAGGGAGGTTGGGCAGAAACATTTCTTTCTTGGCCTGGAGACAAGCATTAATATTAGATGTCGTGGGAGTACGCTTCTAGAGCGCAAGGGAGAGAGCTTTGGAGGAAACATGTAAAACACCGGTCCAGGGAGGACTTCAAATTCAGACAGACTTGCAGTCAGGAGCCAAAATCCCTGACTGCCTTTGTCAGAAGCTCATCATGCTGATATGAACAGAGCCAACAGATCCGATCTTCCCCCACTCTGAACTGGCATCACTCCTCTGCTTTAAAGGGAACTTTGCCAGGCAGTGTCCTGGGGGATTTCCTCCCAGCATAATGAATATCAGCATATAAGACACTGAACCCTCCCTAAGAGTGGAGGATTAAATGCTCTTTTAGTGGGTTATATGCAGTTCTTAAGCAGCTGACATGGGTACTTGCTCGAGCAAAGATTTGACCCAGTAAATGGAACTGAAAAGCAAACATTTTGCAATTAAAATACTCACAGAATTTTAAAATGCTGCAGAGCACTCAGGCACTAATTGTCTGATGGCTGAGAAGGCTCTAACGGAGACCCTGTGCGGTGGCGTGCTTCGTCCTGCACTGGGTGTCATTGTCCCACAAGGACCTGAAAGCTGAGTGATGCTGGATGTCAACAAGTCCATCCCTTTCTCACCATCAGATTTACATTGGGTTGCCTGGGAAATCTTTGCCCATAAATGAGCGTGTGTATGTGCTGAAGATGGTAAAATACAGTGTTGGGACACAGCAGATGGGATCACCCATCAGTGTAAGGGAACTTGGATACACCCAGGAGAGTGACAGTGGGAACAGGGCAGTGGAAAAATCCCAGCCCTGGGGAAACTGCTGGAGGGGATGACTCAGTGTTCAGTGAAGCCCCAGTGTGGCGTTAGGTGGAACCAGGGCTTCTGCTCTGCTCTTCCCTTGCTCATATCCCTGCCTGCTCAACCCCAAAGGGTGCCAAGGTACCGTGGGTCTGCCTGGCCTTTCCCACCAGGGTGACTGCAAGGTGACCCACACCGCGAGCTCGTGTGAGCGAGGGGAGGACCAGGACCCGTAGGATGCTCCTAAAACACCTGCTGTGCAGCCTGCCCTGCCCAGGAGGGAAGGGATGGGGCTCCTTGTGCTCTGTCGCTGGTGTCACGGTGCCCAGCGAGGCTTTGTGGTGTGAGCTCAGTGCCAATGACAGACACAGGTACCCTGTGGCCACGACCTGGTGTTCATCCTCCACCCCACTCCACAAGGAACATC
Organism: Tringa tobata; assembly: GCA_033628505.1. Lineage (NCBI taxonomy): Eukaryota > Metazoa > Chordata > Aves > Charadriiformes > Scolopacidae > Tringa > Tringa tobata. Next base: position 13,541 of record JAHREE010150318.1, on the reverse strand, counting down.
CAGGGAACCCCTCAGGTCCATCGTGGGCAAGAGCTGGATCACGGATCTCTGCCTGCACGACAAGGGGAGTGTAACGACGGGCTTTTTCTCTCCTGACAGTAAGAAACCAAGATGCTCCATAAGGAAAGGATCCCTGCCCAGGACAAATGAGGGAGCACCACGGATAAGGTGAGCGTCTCGGCCGTGAAATTAGATCCTGTGCTTTCAGTATGGTCAGATGGAGAAGTTTTCCATTGGCTTCCAAATGCATTTTTCAACTATTAGAGAGGTTGAGTATCAGGCTCTGTTCATCTCCCCCACACACACCAGAAAAAAACAATAACACTCTCTGCGGAATAAGATAATTACTGTCCCTTCAGGACTCTTGGGGAAAGTTGCCTGTGCTTCGTGCTTATGAGATT